>JAMKQA010002621.1:0-64383 GCA_024699735.1 Posidonia australis
ATCTCATTTTTCGAGACTACCGCCAGGAGTCTAGTTGGTCCCTTCCACGATTCGAATCGTCAGGACGAATCTCGGTGCCACCTCCCTCGCCTTTCAATTCTGATATTGATGGATGGATTGAAGGCCTCCATTTTCCAACACATTTTTCTAGACTACCGCCCCGAGTCAAGATGGTCCCATTCGTGGTTGATCCGTCAGGACGAATCTCGATGCCACCTCCCCCGCATTTGAATTTTGATCATGATGGACGGATTCATGGCCTCCCATTTCCATCTCATATTTATGGACTACAACCTGGTGTCGAGATGGTCCCTTCCACAGTTCGATCCGTTAGGAGGAATCTCAGTGCCACCTCCCTCGCCTTGGAATACCGGTCCAGATCGATGGATTCACGGCCACCCTTTTCCATCACAATTTTCTAGACTACCGCCCAAAGTCTAGATGGTCCCATCAGTGGTTCGATCTACAAGACAAATCTCGACTCCACCACCCTCGCCATTGAATTCCGATCCTGATGGACAGATTCAATGCCTCTCCTTTCCATCACATTTTTCAAGAACACCAGCCCTGAGTAAAGATGGTCCAATCCGTGGTTCGATCCGTTAGGATGAATCTCGGTGCCACCACCCTCGACAATGAATTCCGATCATCATGGCTGAATTCAGGCCACCAATTTCCTTCTCATTTTTCTTGACTTTCGCCCAGAGTCTAGATGGTCCCATCCGCGGTACGATCCGTCAGGACTAATCTTAGTGCCACCACCCTCGCCTTTGAATTCCGATCCAGATGGATGGATTCGAGGCCTCCGTTTTCCATCTCATTTTTCTAGACCACCGCCCAGAGTCTAGATGGTCCCATATGCTATTCGATCCATTAAGACGAATCTCGTTGCCACCTCCCACGCCTTTGAAACCGATTCAGATGGACGGAATCAATGCCTCCCATTTCCCACTCATTTTTCAAGACTACCGCCTAAAGTCTAGATGGTCCCATCCGTGGTTCGAACCGTCAGGACGAATTTTGGTGCCACCACCCTCGCCTTTGAATTCCGATCTAGATGGATGGATTCAAAGCCTCCCATTTCCTTCTCATTTTCCTAGACTACCGCTTGGAGTCATGATAATCTCATTCGTGGTTCGATCTGTTGAGACGAATCTCGGTGCCACCATCCTCGCCTTGGACTTCCGACACTGATGGATGGATTCAAGGCCACCGTTTTCCTTCTCATTTTTCTAGACTACTGCTTGGAGTCATGATGGTCCCATCCGCGGTTCGATCTGTCTGGACGAATATCGGTGCCACCAACCTCGCCTTTGAATTCCAATCCGATGGACGAATTCAAGGCCTCCCTTTGAGTTCCAATCCTAATGGATGGATTTATGGCCTCTCTTTTCCATCACATTTTTCAAGACCACTGCCAGGTCTCCAGATGGTCCCATCCGCGGTTCGATCCATTATGACAAATCTCGGTGCCACCACCCTTGCCTTTGAATTTTGATCAAGAAGGACGGATGCACGGCCTCCATTTTCCATCCAATTTTTCTTGACTACAGCCTGGAGTGTTGATGGTCCCACCCGTGGGTCGATCAGTCACGACGAATCTCATCGCCACCACCCTCGCCATTGATTTCCGATCTTGATGGATGGAATCAAGGCCTCCAGTTTCCATCTCATTTTTCTAGACAACCGGTCGAAATCTAGATGGTCCCCTCTACGGTTTGATCCGTAGGGGTGAATCTTGGTGCCTCCTCCCTCACCTTTGAATTCCAATCGTAATGGACATATTGAAGGACTCCTGTTTCCTTCTCATTTGTCTACACTACCGCCCGAGGTCTAGATGGTCCCATCCGTGGCTCGATCCGTTAAGACGAATCTCGGTGCCACCTCCCTCGCCTTTGATTTTCGATCTTGACGGTTGGATAGAAAGGCCTCCATTTTCCATCTCATTTTTCTAGACTACCGCCCAGAGTTTAGATGGTCCCAACAACAGTTCGATCCGTCAGGACGAATCTCGGTGCCACCACCCTCGCCTTTGAATTCCGATCCTAATAGACGGATTCAAGGCCTCCCTTTTCCATCTTAGTTTCCTAGACAAACGCCTAGAGTTAAGATGGCCCCATCCATAGTTTGATCCATCAGAATGAATCTTGGTTCCACCTCCCTTGCCTCTGAATTTCAATCTTGATGGACGGATTCAAGGCCAACCTTTTCGTTCTCATTTTTCTAGACTACCACCCAGAGTCGAGATGGTCCCATCAGCGGTTCGATCCGCAAGGACGAATATTGATCCCACCACCCTCGCCTTTGAATTCCGATTGTGATGGACGAATTCATAGCCTCCCATTTTCATCCCATTTTTCTAGACTACCACTCAGAGTCTCGAAGGTCCCATCCGCGGTTCGATCCATCAAGACGAATGTCGGTGGCACCACACTCGCCTTTGAATTCCGATCCTGATGGACGGATTCAAGGCCTCCCTATTCCATCTCATTTTCCTAGACTACTGCCTTGAGTCTAGATGGTCCCATCCACAGTTTGATCCATCAAGACGAATCTCGATACAACCTCCCATGCCTTTGAATTCCAATCCTAATGGACGGATTCAAGGCCTCCATTTTCCATCTCATTTTTCTACGATACCGCCCCGAGTCGAGATGGTCCCATCAGCGGTTCGATCCGTTTGGAGGAATCTCAATGCCGCCTCCCCCGTCTTTGAATTCTGATCATGCTCGACGGATTCAAGGCCTCCATTTTCCGTCTCATATATCTCGACTACCACCTAGAGTCTACATCGTCCCATCCACGATTCGATTTGTCATGACGAATCTCGGTGCCACCTCTCTTGCCTTTGAATTCCGATCCTGATGGACAGATCCATGGCCTCCCTTTTCCATCTCATTTTTCAAGACTACTACCCAAAGTCTAGATGGTCCCATCCACGGTTCGATCTGTCAGGACGATTCTCGGTGCCACCTCCCTCGCCTTCTAGTTCCAATCCAGATGGTCGGATTCAGGACCTCCCATTTCCATCTCAGTTTTCAAGACTAAGGCCCGAAGTAAAGATTGTCCCATCTACCGTTCAATCCGTCCGAACGAATCTCGGAGCCACCTCCTTCGCCTTTGAATTCCGATCCTGATGGATGGATTCAAGGCCTCCCATTTTCGTCGTCATGTCGAATCTCGGTGCCACCTCCCTCGCCTTTGAATTCTGATCTTGATGGATGGATTCAAGGCCTCAATTTTCCATCTCATTCTTTTTAACTACCGCCCCGAGTCTTGATGGTCCCATCCGTGGTTCGATCCGTCAGGACGAATCTCGGTGCCACATCCCCCGCCTTTGAATTCTGATCTTGATGGATGGATTCAAGGCCTCCCTTTTCCATCTCATATTTCTAGACTACCGCCTGGAGTCTAAATGGTCCCATCCATGGTTCGATCCGTCGGGACGAATATCCCTACCACCACCATCCCCATTGAATTCAGAACCAGATGTCGGATTCAAGGCCTCCCATTTCCGTCTCACATTCCAAGTCCACCGCTCGGTGTCCAGATGGTCCATTCCGTGGTTCGATCCTTTAGGACGAATCTCGGTGCCACCACCCTCGCCGTAGAATTCTAATCCTGATGGACGGACTCAGGGGCTCCAATTTCCTTCTCAGTTTTCTAGACATCCGCCCGGAGCATAGATGGTACCATTCGTGGTACGATCCATCCGGACAAATCTCGGTGCTATCACCCTCGCCATTGTATTCCAATCCTGTTGGACGGATTCAAGGCCTCCCTTTTCGATCTCATTTTTCTAGACCACCGCCCAAGATCTAGATGGTCCCATCAGCAGTTCAATCTGTTAGAACGAATATTGTTCCCACCTCCCTCGCCTTTGAATTCCAATCTAGATGGTGGACTTGGAATGTGAGACGGAAATGGCCCATCAGCAAGGCCTGCCTTTTCCATCTCAATTTTCAAGACAACCACCTAGAGTCAAGATGGTCCCAAAAGCGGTTCGATCCGTCAGGACGAATCTCAGTGCCCCCACCCACGCCATTGAACTCCGATCCTGATGGACGAATTGAAGGCCTCCCTATTCCATCTCATTTTTATAGACCATCGGCCGAAGTCTAGATGGTCCCATCCGCGGTTAGATCCATCAGGACGAATCTCGGTGCCACCTCCCTAGCCTTTAAAATCTGATCCTGATGGACGGATTCAAGGCCTCCCTTACCCTTCTCATTTTTCTAGACTACCGCCCGGAGTCTTGATGGTCCCATCCGAGGTTCGGTATGACAGGACGAATCTCGGTGCCACCTCACTCATCATTGAATTCTGATCCTGAAGGACAGGTTCAAGGACTCCATTTTCCATTTCATTTTTCTAGACTACCGCCTGGAGTTTTGATGGTCCCATCTGTAGTACGATCCGTTTGGTCAAATCTCGGTGCCACCTCCCTCTTATTTGAATTCCGATCCTGATGGACGGATTCAAGGCCACCCACTTCCATCTCACTTTATAGACTAACACCCGATGTCTAGTAGGTCCCATCCACAGTTCTAACCGTCAGGACGAATCTCGACGCCACCTCCCTCGCCTTTGATTGACGGATTCTGTGGTCCCATCCACGGTTCGATCTGTGGTTCTGATCTTGATGGACGGATTCATGGCCTCCCTTTTCCTTCTCATATTTCCAGACTACCGCCTGGAGTTTAGCTGGTCCCATTAGTGGTTAGATCCGTCAGGACGAATCTCGGTGCCACCTCCCTCGCCTTTGATTTCTGATCCAGATGGACGGATTCAAGGCCTCCCTTTTCCATCCCATTTTTCTAGACTACCGCCCGGAGTCCTGATGGTCCCATCCGTGGTTCGGTATGACACGACAAATCTCGCTGCCACCTCACTCATCATTGAGTTCTGATCTTGATGGATAGGTTCAAGGCCTCCATTTTCCATTTCATTTTTCTAGACTACCACTCAGAGTCTCGATGGTCCCATCTGTGGTTCGATCGTTAGGACAAATCTTGGTGCCACGTCCCTCACCTTTGAATTTTGATCCTGATGGATGGATTTAATGCCTCCAATTTCCATCTCAATTTTCAAGACCTCCGCCCAGAGTCTACATAGTCCCACCTGCGGTTCGAACCATCTGGACGAATCTTGGTGCTACCTCCCTCTCCTTTCAATTCCGATCCTACTGGATGTATTCAAGGCCTCCTTTTTCTATCTCATTTTTCTAGACAATCACCGGGACTCTTGATGGTCTCATCCACGGTTCGATCCATCAGGACAAATCTCGATGCCACCACGCTCACCTTTGAATTCCGATCCTGATGGTCAAATTCAAGGCCTCCATTTTCCATCTCATTTTTCTAGACTACCACCCAGAGTGTAAATGGTCCCATCTGTGGTTCGTTCCATCAGGATGAATCTCGGTGCCACCCCCCTTGCCTTTGAATTCCGATCCTGATGGATGGATTCAAGGCCTCATTTTCCATCTAATTTCTCTTGACTACCGCCCAGAGTCTAGATGGTCCCATATGTGGTTCGATCCGTCAGGATGAATCTCATTGCCACCACCCTCTCCTTTGAATTCCGATCATGAAGGATGGATTCGCGGCCTACAATTTCCATCTCATTTTTCTAGACAACCGCCCGGAGTCTAGATGGTCCCATTGCGGTTCGATCCATCAAGACGAATCTCAGTGCCTTCACCCTTGCCTTTGAATTCTGATCATGATGGATGGATTCGAGGCCTCCCATATCCATCTCATTTTTCTTGACTACCGCCTGCAGTCTAGATGATCCCATCCACGGTTGGAACCGTCAGGACGAATCTCAATGCCACCACCCTCGCCTTTGAATTCTGATCTTGATGGACGAATTCAAGGCCTCCCTTTTCCATCCTTTATTTCTAGACAACCACCTTAAGTCTAGGTTGTCGCATTCGCGGTTTGATCCGTCAACATGAATCTCGGTGCCGCCGCCCTCGCCTTTGAATTCTGATACTGATGGATGGATTCAAGGCCTCCCTTTTCCATTTCATTTTTCTAGACCACCGCCCGAAATTTGGATTTTCCCAACCGCGATTAGATCCATTAGGACGAATATCGGTGCCACCACCCTCATCTTTGAATTCTGATCCTGATGGACGAATTCAAGGCCTCCCTTCGCCATCTCATTTTTCTAGACTACCACACGGAGTCTAAATTGTCCCATCGATAGTTCGATCCCCAGGACGAATGTCAATGCCACCTCACTTGCCTTTGAGTTCCGATCCATATGGACGGCTTCAAGGCCTCCCTTCGCCATCCCAATTTTCTAGACTACCGCCCGGAGTCTAGATGGTCCCGTCTGCTATTCGATCCGTTAGGACAAATCTCGGTGCCTCCTCACTTGCCTTTGAATTCTATCTTGATGGACGAATTCAAGGCCTCCCTTTTCCATCCTTTATTTCTAGACAACTGCCTTGAGTCAAGGTGGTCCCATTCGCTGTTCGAATCGTCAAGACGAATCTCGGTGCCACCTGCCTCGCCTTTGAATTTTGATATTGATGGACGGATTGAAGGCCTCCCTTTTCCATCTCATTTTTCTAGACTACCGCCCGGAGTCTAGAGTCCCATCCTCGATTCGATTCGTCAGGACGAATCTCGGTGCCACCTCCCTGACTTTTGAGTTTCGATCCTGATGAATGGGTTCAAGGACTCCATTTTCCATCTCATTTTTATAGACTATCGCCCGATGTCTAGATGGTCCCATCCGCGGTTCGATCTGTTCGGACGAATCTCGGTGCCACCACCCTCGCCTTTGAATTCCGATCTCGAAGGACTGATTCAAGGCCTCCCTTTTACATCTCATTTTTTTAGGCTACCGCACGGAGTCTAGATGGTCCCATCTGATCCTGATGGAAAAATTCAAGGCCTCCCCATTCCATCTCATTTTTCTAGGCTACCGCGCGTAGTCTAGATGGTCATATCCGTAGTTTGAAACATCAAGACGAATCTTTGTGCCACCACCCTCGCCTTTGAATTCCGATCTTCAAGGACGGATTCATGGCCTCCTTTCCCCTCTCATTTTCCATACTACCGCCCAGAGTCTAGATGGTCCCATCCGTGGTTCGATCCGTCTGGATGAATCACATTGCCACCTCGCTCGCCTAATAATTTCGATCTTGATGGACGAATTCAAGGCCCCCAACTTCCATCACATTTTTCCTGACTTCCATTTGGAGTATAGATTGTCCCATCCGCAGTTCGATCTGTCCAGACAAATCTCTGTGCCACCTCCCTCGCCTTTGATTTCCCATCTTGATGGACGGATTCTAGTGCTACATTTCCAGCTCAAATTTCTAGACTACCGCTCAGCGTCTAGATGGTCCCAGCTGTGATTCGATCCATACGGATGAATCTCCATGCCACCTCGCTCACCTTTGAATTCTGATCCTGATGGACGGATTCAAGGCCTTTCTTTCCCTTCTCATTTTTCTAGACTACCGCCTAGAGTCTAGATGGTCCCATCTGCGGTTCAATCCGTCATGACGAATCTCAGTGCCACCACCCTCGCCAATGAATTCTGATCATGATGGATGGATTCATGGCCTCCCTTTTCCATCTCAGCTTTCTAGACTACCGCCCAGAGTCTTAACGGTCCCATCCTTGGTTAGATCCGTCAGGACGAATCTCGGTGCCACATCCCTCGCCTTTGAATTCCGATCCTGATGGACAAATTCAAGGCCTCATTTCGCCATCTAATTTCTCTAGACTATCGCCCAGTGTCGAGATGGTCCCATCCACAGTTCGATCCGTCAGGACGAATCTCGGTGCCACCTGCCTCGGCATTGAATTCCGATCCAGAAGCATGGATTCAAGGCCTACATTTTCCATCTCATTTTCCAAGACTACTGCCCAGAATCTTGATGGTCCCATCTGACGATCGATACGTCAGGACGAATCTCGGTGCCACCTCCCTCGCCTTTGAATTCCAATCCGGATGGACAGATTCATGGCTTCTTTTTACATCTAACTTCTCGAGACTACCGCCTTGAGTGTAGATGGTCCCATCCGCTATTTGATCCGTTAGGATGATTCTCTGTGCGACCTCCCTCGCCTTTGAATTCTGATCCTGATGGACGGATTAAAGGCCTACATTTTCCATCTCACTTTCCTAGACTACCGCCCGGAGTCTAGATGGTCCCATCTACGGTTCGCTACATCTGACAAATCTCGGTGCCTCGTCCCATGCTTATGAATTCAGATCATTATAGACGAATTCATGGCCTCCCATTTCCATCTCATTTTTCGAGACTACCGCCAGGAGTCTAGTTGGTCCCTTCCACGATTCGAATCGTCAGGACGAATCTCGGTGCCACCTCCCTCGCCTTTCAATTCTGATATTGATGGATGGATTGAAGGCCTCCATTTTCCAACACATTTTTCTAGACTACCGCCCCGAGTCAAGATGGTCCCATTCGTGGTTGATCCGTCAGGACGAATCTCGATGCCACCTCCCCCGCATTTGAATTTTGATCATGATGGACGGATTCATGGCCTCCCATTTCCATCTCATATTTATGGACTACAACCTGGTGTCGAGATGGTCCCTTCCACAGTTCGATCCGTTAGGAGGAATCTCAGTGCCACCTCCCTCGCCTTGGAATACCGGTCCAGATCGATGGATTCACGGCCACCCTTTTCCATCACAATTTTCTAGACTACCGCCCAAAGTCTAGATGGTCCCATCATTGGCTCGATCTACAAGACAAATCTCGATTCCACCACCCTCGCCATTGAATTCTGATCCTGATGGACAGATTCAATGCCTCTCCTTTGCATCACATTTTTCAAGAACACCAGCCCTGAGTAAAGATGGTCCAATCCGTGGTTCGATCCGTTAGGATGAATCTCGGTGCCACCACCCTCAACAATGAATTCTGATCATCATCGCTGAATTCAGGCCTCCAATTTCCTTCTCATTTTTCTTGACTTTCACCCGGAGTCTAGATGGTCCCATCCACGGTACGATCCGTCAGGACTAATCTTAGTGCCACCACCCTCGCCTTTGAATTCCGATCCAGATGGATGGATTCGAGGCCTCCGTTTTCCATCTCATTTTTCTAGACCACCGCCCGGAGTCTAGATGGTCCCATCCGCTATTCGATCCGTTAAGACGAATCTCGTTGCCACCTCCCACGCCTTTGAAATCGATTCAGATGGATGGAATCAATGCCTCCCTTTTCCCACTCATTTTTCAAGACTACCGCCAAAAGTCTAGATGGTCCCATCCGTGGTTCGAACCGTCAGGACGAATTTTGGTGCCACCACCCTCGCCTTTGAATTCCGATCTAGATGGATTGATTCAAATCCTCCCATTTCCATCTCATTTTCCTAGACTACCACTTGGAGTCATGATAGTCTCATTCGCGGTTCGATCTGTTGAGACGAATCTCGGTGCCACCATCCTCGCCTTTGACTTCCGACACTGATGGATGGATTCAAGGCCACCATTTTCCTTCTCATTTTTCTAGACTACTGCTTGGAGTCATGATGGTCCCATCCGCGGTTCGATCCGTCAGGACGAATATCGGTGCCACCAACCTCGCCTTTGAATTCCAATCTGATGGACGAATTCAAGGCCTCCCTTTGAATTCCAATCCTAATGGATGGATTAATGGCCTCTTTTTTCCATCACATTTTTCCAGACCACCGCAAGGTGTCCTGATGGTCCCATCCGCGGTTCGATCCATTATGACGAATCTCGGTGCCACCACCCTCGCCTTTGAATTTCGATCAAGAAGGATGGATTCACGGCCTCCATTTTCCATCCAATTTTTCTTGACTACAGCCTGGAGTGTTGATGGTCCCACCCGTGGGTCGATCAGTCACGACGAATCTCGTCGCCACCACCCTCGCCATTGATTTCCGATCTTGATGGATGGATTGAAGGCCTCCCGTTTCCATCTCATTTTTCTAGACAACCGGTCGAAATCTAGATGGTCCCCTCTACGGTTCGATCTGTAGGGGTGAATCTTGGTGCCTCCTCCCTCGCCTTTGAATTCCAATCGTAATTGAGATATTGAAGGCCTCCCGTTTCCTTCTAATTTGTCTACACTACCGCCCGAGGTCTAGATCGTCCAATCCGTGGCTTGATCCGTTAGGACGAATCTCGGTGCCACCTCCCTCGCCTTTGATTTTCGATCTTGACGGTTAGATAGAAAGGCCTCCATTTTCCATCTCATTTTTCTAGACTACCGCCTAGAGTCTAGATGGTCCCATCAACAGTTCGATCCGACAGGACGAATCTCGGTTCCACCACCCTCGCCTTTGAATTCCGATCCTAATAGACGGATTCAAGGCCTCCCTTTTCCATCTTAGTTTCCTAGACAAACGCCCAGAGTTAAGATGGCCCCATCCACAGTTTGATCCGTCAGAACGAATCTTGGTTCCACCTCCCTTGCCTCTGAATTTCGATCTTGATGGACGGATTCAAGGTCGACCTTTTCCTTCTCATTTTTCTAGACTACCACCCAGAGTCGAGATGGTCCCATCAGCGGTTCGATCCGCAAGGACGAATCTTGATCCCACCACCCTCGCCTTTGAATTCCGATCATGATGGACGAATTAATAGCCTCCCTTTTTCATCACATTTTTCTAGACTACCGCACAGAGTCTCGAAGGTCCCATCCGTGGTTCGTTCCATCAGGACGAATGTCGGTGGCACCACACTCGCCTTTGAATTCCGATCCTGATGGACGGATTCAAGGCCTCCCTATTCCATGTCATTTTTCTAGACTACTGCCTTGAGTCAAGATGGTCCCATCAACGGTTTGATCCGTCACGACGAATCTCGATGCAACCTCCCACGCCTTTGAATTCCAATCCTAATGGACGGATTCAAGGCCTCCATTTTCCATCTCATTTTTCTATGGTACTGCCCCGAGTTGAGATGGTCCCATCAGTGGTTCGATCTGTTTGGAGGAATCTCAATGCCGCCTCCCCCATCTTTGAATTGTGATCATGCTGGACGGATTCAAGGCCTCCTTTTTCCGTCTCATATTTCTCGACTACCACCTAGAGTCTACATCGTCCCATCCGCGATTCGATTTGTCATGACGAATCTCGGTGCCACCTCTCTTGCCTTTGAATTCCGATCCTGATGGACGGATCCATGGCCTCCCTTTTCCATCTCATTTTTCAAGACTACTACCCAAAGTCTAGATTGTCCCATCGACGGTTCGATCTGTCTGGACGATTCTCGGTGCCACCTCCCTCGCCTCTGAATTCTGATCCTGATGGACGAATTCATGGCCTCCCATTTCCATCACATTTTTCTAGACTACCGCCTAGAGTCTCAAAGGTCCCATCCACGGTTCAATCCATTAGGACGAATGTCGGTGGCACCACACTCGCCTTTGAATTCTGATCCTAATGGATGGATTCAAGGCCTCCCTATTCCATCTCATTTTTCTAGTCCACCGCCTGGACTCAAGATGGTCCCATCCGGGGTTCTATCCGTTAGGACGAATACCAGTATCACATCCCATGCCTTTGAATTCCGATCATGATGGACGGATTCAATGCCTCTTATTTCTATCTCATATTTCTAAACGTTCACTTGGAGTCGAGATGGTCTCATCCGTGGTTCGAACCGTCAAGACGAATCTCGGTGCAACCTCTCTCGCCTTCTAGTTCCGATCTAGATGGTCGGATTCAGGACCTCCCATTTCCATCTCATTTTTCAAGACTACGGCCCGAAGTAAAGATTGTCCCATCCACCGTTCAATCTGTCAAGACGAATCTCGGAGCCACCTCCGTCGCTTTTGAATTCCGATCCTGATGGATGGATTCAAGGCCTCCCATTTTCGTCGTCATGTCGAATCTCGGTGCCACCTCCCTCGCCTTTGAATTCTGATCTTGATGGATGGATTCAAGGCCTTAATTTTCCATCTCATTCTTTTTAACTACCGCCCCGAGTCTTGATGGTCCCATCCGTGGTTCGATCCGTCAGGACGAATCTCGGTGCCACATCCCCCGCCTTTGAATTCTGATCTTGATGGATGGATTCAAGGCCTCCCTTTTCCATCTCATATTTCTAGACTACCGCCTGGAGTCTAAATGGTCCCATCCTTGGTTCGATCCGTCAGGACGAATCTTCTTACCACCACCCTCCCCATTGAATTCAGAACCAGATGTCAGATTCAAGGCCTCCCATTTCCGTCTCACATTCCAAGTCCACCGCTCGGTGTCCAGATGGTCCATTCCGCGGTTCGATCCTTTAGGACGAATCTCGGTGCCACCACCCTCGCCGTAGAATTCTGATCCTGATGGACGGACTCAGCGGCTCCAATTTCCTTCTTAGTTTTCTAGACATCCGCCAGGAGCATAGATGGTACCATTCGTGGTACGATCCATCCGGACAAATCTCAGTGCCATCACCCTCGCCATTGTATTCCAATCCTGTTGGACGAATTCAAGGCCTCCCTTCTCGATCTCATTTTTCTAGACCACCGCCCAAGGTCTAGATGGTCCCATCAGCAGTTCAATCTGTTAGAACGAATCTTGTTGCCGCCTCCCTCGCCTTTGAATTCCAATCCAGATGGTGGATTCAAGGCATCTCTTTTGCCTCTCAATTTTCTAGACTACCGCCTAAAGTCTAGATGGTCCCATCTGTAGTTTGATCCATTAGGACGAATCTGGTGCCACCTCCCTTGCCTTATAATTCCGATCCGGATGGACTGATCAAGCCCTCCCTTTTCCATCTCATTTTTCTAGACAACCGCCAGGAGTCTAGATGGTCCCATTTGCAATTCGATCCATTCGGACGAATGTCGGTGCCACCACCCTCACCTTTGAATTCTGATACTGTTGGACGGATTCAAGGCCTCCCTTTTCCATCTCCTTTTTCTAGACTACCGCCCGAAGTCTTGATGGTCCCATCCACGGTTTGATCCGTCAGGATGAATCTCTGTGCCAACACACTCACCTTTGAATTCCAATCCTGATGGACAAACTCAAGGCCTCCCTCTTCCATCTCATTTTTCTAGACTACCGCCCGAAGACTAGATGGTCCCTTCCACGGTTCGATTCGTATGGACGATTCTTGGTGCCACCACCCTCGCCTCTGAATTTCGATCCTGATGGATGGATTTAAGGCCTCCCATTTCCATCTCATATTTCTAGACTACCGCCTAGAGTCTAAATGTTCCGATCAGTTCAATACATTAGGACGAATCACGGTGCCACCACCCTCGCCTTTGAATTCCGATCCTGATGCACGGATTCAAGGCCTCCCTATTCCATCTCAATTTGCTAGACCACTGCCCGGTGTCTAGATGATCCCATCCGCGGTTCGATCCATTAGGACGAATCTCGTTGCCACCTCTCACGCCTTTGAATTCCTATCCAAATAGATGGATTCATGGCTTCCTATTTCCATCTCATTTTTCTAGACTTCCGCCCGGAGTCTAGAAGGTCCCATCCACGATTCAAACAGTCAAGACGAATCTCGGTGTGGCCTCCCTCGCCTTTGAATTCTTATATTGATGGATGGATTCATGGCCACCCTTTTCGAAACATATTTTCAAGACGACTGCCAGTAGTCTAGCTGGTCCCATCCGCAGTTCGATCTGTCAGGACGATGCTCGGTGCCACCTCCCACTCGTTTGAATTCCGATCCTGATGGACGGATTCAAGGCCTCCCATTTCCATCTAATTTTTCTTGACTACCACCTAGAATCTAGATGGTCCCCTCCGCGACTCGATCCCACAGGACGAATCTCGATGCCACCTCCCTTGCCTTTGAATTACGATCCAGATGAATGGATTCAAGGCCCCCCTCTCCCATCTCATTTTTCTAGATTACCGCCAAGAGTCTTGTTGGTCCCATCCACGATTTGATCATTCTAGACGACTCTTGGTGCCTCCTCCATCGCCTTTGACTTCCGATCCTGATGGATGGATTCAAGGCCATCCATTTCCATCCATTGTATCGAGACCACTGTCCGAAGTCCAGATGGTCCCATTCGTGCTCGGATCAGTCAAGATGATTCTTGGTGCCAACTCGCACGCCTTTGAATTTTGATCCTGATGGACGGATTCCAGGCCTCCCATTTCCATCTCAATTTTCTAGACTACCACCATGAGTCTAGATTGTCCAATCCACAGTTCGATCTGTCTGGATGTATCTCAGTGCCACCACCATAGTCTTAGAATTCCGATCCTGATGGACGGATTCAAGGCCTCCCTTTTCCATCTCATTTTTCTAGACTACCACCTGAAGTCTAGATGGTCCCATCCGTGGTTCTATCCGTCTGGACAAATCTTGGTGCCACCACCCTCGCCATTGAATTCTGATCCTGATGGACAGGTTGAGGGCCTCCAATTTCCATCTCATTTTTCTAGACTTCTGCTTGGAGTCTAGATGGTCCCATCCGTGGTACGGTCCGTTAGGACGAATCTCGGTGCCACCACCCTCGCCTATGAAGTCCGATCTTGATGGACGGATTCAAGGCCTCCCTTTTCCATCCTAGTTTTCTATGGTTCGATCTATCAGGCTGAATCTCGGTGCCACAACCCTCGCCTTTGATTTTCCAACCAGATGGATGGATTCAAGGCCTCCCATTTCCATCTAATTTTTCTAGACTACCACTCAGAGTCTTGATGGTCCCATCGGCGGCTTGATCCGTTAGGACGAATCATGGTGCCACCACCCTAGCCTTTGAATTCTGATCATGATGGATGGATTAAAGGCCTCTAGTTTCCATCTCATTTTTCTAGACTACTGCTCGAAGTCTTGATGGTCCCATCCACGGTTCGATCCATCAGGATGAATCTTGGAGCCAACACCCTCACCTTTGAATTCCGATCTTGATGGACAAATTCAAGGCCTCTTCCATCTCATTTTTCTAGACTACCGCCCGGAGACTAGATGGTCCCATCCGCGGTTCGATCTGTTAGGACGATTCTCAGTGCCACCACGCTCGCCTTTGATTTCCGATCCTGATGGACGGATTCATGGCCTCCCATTTCCATCTCATATTTCTAGACTACCACCTAGAGTCTAAATGTTCCGATCTGCAGTTCGATTCGTTAGGATGAATCGCGGTAACACCACCCTCGCCTTGAATTCCGATCCTAATGCATGGATTCAAGGCCTCCCTATTCCATCTCAATTTTCTAGACTACCGCCCGGAGTCTAGATGGTCCCATTCGCGGTTCGATCCATTAGGACGAATCTCATTGCCACCTCTCTCGCCTTTGAATTCCTATCCATATGGACGGATTCATGGCCTTCTATTTCCATCTCATTTTTCTAGACTTCTGCCCGGAGTATAGATTGTCCCATCCGCGGTTTGAACTGTCAAGATGAATCTCGGTGCCGCCTTCCTTGCCTATGAATTCCTATCCTGATGGATGGATTCAAGGCCACCATTTTCCAAACCTTTTTTCAAGACGACTGCTAGTAGTCTAGCTGGTCCCATCCGCGGTTTGATCTGTCAGGATGATTCTCGGTGCCACCTCCCACGACTTTGAATTCCGATCCTGATGGATGGATTCATGGCCTCCCATTTCCGTCACATATTTCTAGACTACCGCCCAGAGTCTAATTGTTCTGATCTGCAGTTCGATCCGTTAGGATGAATCACGGTAACACCACCCTCACCTTTGAATTCCGATCCTGATGCACAGATTCAAGGCCTCCCTATTCCATGTCAATTTTCAAGACCACTGCCTGGAGTCCAGTTGGTCCCATCCACTGTTCGATCCATTAGGATGAATCTCATTGCCACCTCTCTCGCCTTTGAATTCCTATCCAAATGGACGGATTCATGGCATCCTATTTCCATCTCATTTTTCTATAATTCCGCCCGGAGTCTAGATGGTCCCATTTATGGTTTGAACCGTCAAGACGAATCTCGGTGCCGCCTCCCTCGCCTTTGAATTCCTATCCTGATGGATGGATTCATGGCCACCATTTTCCAAACCTCTTTTCAAGACAACTGCCAGTAGTCTAGTTGGTCCCATCCGCGGTTCGATCTGTGAGGACGATTCTCGGTGCCACCTCCCTCACCTTTGAATTCCGATCCTGATGGACGGATTCAAAGGCTCCCATTTCCATCTAATTTTTCTTGACTACCACCTGGAGTCTAGAATGTCCCATCCGTCGTTCAATCCCACAGGACGAATCTCGGTGCCACCTCCCTCACTTTTGAATTCCGATCCAGATGAATGGATTCATGGCCCCCCCTCTCCCATCTCATTTTTCTAGATTACCGGTCGGAGTTCTCTTGGTCCCATCCACGATTCGATCAGTCAGGATGAATATCGGTGCCTCCTCCCTCGCCTTTGACTTTTGATCCTAATGGATGGATTCAAGGCCACCCTTTTCCATCCATTGTTTCAAGACCACCGCATGAAGTCTAGATAGTCCCATCCGTGGTAGGATCTATCAAGATGATTCTTGGTGCCAGCTCCCACGCCTTTGAATCTCGATCCTGATGGATGGATTCAAGGCCTCCCATTTCAATCTTATTTTTCTAGACTATCGCTATGAGTCTAGATTGTCCAATCCACGATTCGATCCGTTTGGATGTATCTCATTGCCAGCTCCCTCGCCTTAGAATTCCGATCCAGATGGACGGATTCAAGGCCACCCTTTTCCATCTCATTTTTCTAGACTACCACCTGAAGTCTAGATGGTCCCATCCGCAGTTCTATCCGTCTAGACGAATCTTGGTGCCCCCACCCTCGCCATTGAATTCCGATCCTGATGGATAGGTTGAGGGCCTCCAATTTCCTTCTCATTTTTCTAGACTTCTGCCTGGAGTCTAGATGGTCCCTTCCGTGGTAAGATCCGTCAGGATGAATCTCGGTGCCCCCCCCTCGCCTATGAAGTCCGATCCTAATGGATGGATTCAAGGCCTCCATTTTCCATCTCATTTTTTTTGACAACCGCCTAGAGTCAAGATGGTCCCATCCGCGGTTCTATCCATTAGGACGAATCTCATTGCCACCTCGATCACCTTCGAATTCCAATCCATATGGACGAATCTCGTTGCCAACTCTCTCACCTTTGAATTCCAATCCGAATGGACGGATTCATGGCCTCCTATTTCCATCTCATTTTCCTACACTTCCGTATGGAGTCTAGATGGTCCCATCCGTGGTTGAACAGTCAAGACGAATCTCGATGCCGCCTCCCTCGCCTTTGAATTCCAATCCGGATGGATGTATTCAAGGCCCCCCTTTTCCAAACACTTTTTCAAGACGACAGCGAGTAGTCTAGTTGGTCCCATCTGCGGTTCGATCTATCAGAATGAATCTCGGTGCCACCTCCCTCGCCTTTGAATTCTGATCCTGATGGACAGATTCAAGGCCTCCCATTTCCACCTAATTTTTGTTGACTACTACCTGGAGTCTAGAAGTTCCCATCCGTGGCTCAATCCCACAGGACGAATCTAAGTGCCACCTCCCTCGCCTTTGAATTCCGATCCAGATGAACGGATTCAAGGCCCCCCTCTCCTATCTCACTTTTCTAGATTACCGCCGAGTATTTTGTTTGTCCCATCCACAATTCGATTAGTCAGGACGAATCACGGTGCCACCTCCCTCGCCTTTGACTTCCGATCCTGATGGATGGATTCAAAGCAACCCCTTCCCATCCATTGTTTCGAGACAACCGCACGAAGTCTAGATGGTCCCATCTGTGGTAGGATCTGTCAAGATGATTCTTAGTGCCAACTCCCACGCCTTTGAATTCCGATCCAGAAGGACGGATTCAAGGCATCCCATTTCCATCTCATTTTTCAAGATTATCGCCATGAGTCTAGATTGTCCAATCCATGGTTTGATCCGTCTGGACGTATCTCAGTGCTAGCTCCCTCGCCTTAGAATTTTGATCCTGATGGACGGATTCAAGGCCTTCCTTTTCCATCTCATTTTTCTAGACTACCACCCAAAGTCTAGATGGTCCCATCCACGGTTCTATCTGTCTGGACTAATCTTGGTGCCACCAACGTCGCCATTGAATTCCGATCCTGATGGATAGGTTGAGGGCCTCCAATTTCCTTCTCATTTTTCTAGACTTCCGCCTAAAGTCTAGATGGTCCCATCCGTGGTACGATCCCTCAGGACGAATCTTGATGCCACCACCCTCGCCTTTGATGTCTGATCCTGATGGACGGATTCAAGGCCTCCCTTTTCCATCTCATATTTTTAGACCACTGCCCAGAGTCTAGATGGTCCCATCCGCAGTTCGATCCGTTAGGACAAATCTCGTTGCCACCTCCATCGCCTTCAAATTCCGATCCAGATGGACGGATTCAAGCCCTCCCATTTCCCACTCATTTTTCTAGACTACCACCTAGAGTCAAGATGGTCCAATCCACGGTTCGATCTGCCAGGATGAATCGTAGTGCCACTACCCTTGCCTTTCAATTCCGATCCAGATGGACGGATTCAAAGCCTCCCTTTTCCATCTCATTTTTCTAGACTACCGCCTAGAGTCAAGATGGTCCCATCTATGGTTCGATCTATCAGGACGAATCTCGGTGCCACCACCCTCGCCTTTGAATTTCGAACCAGATGGATAGATTCAAGGCCTCCCATTTCCATCTAATTTTTCTAGACGACCGCTCGGAATCTTGATGGTCCCATCCGCGGCTCGATCTATTAGGACGAATCTTGGTGCCACCACCCTAGCCTTTGAATTCTGATCCTGATGGACGGATTCAAGACCGCCCTTTTCCATCTCATTTTTCTAAACTACCGCCTGGAGTCGTGATGGTCCCAACTATGATTCGATCCATCAGGACGAATCTTGGTGCAACCACCCTCGCCATTGAATTCTGATCCTGATGGACAGGTTGAGGGCTTCCAATTTCCTTCTCATTTTTTTAGACTTTAGCCTTGAGTCTACATGGTCCCATCCGTGGTACGATCCGTCATGATGAATCTTGGTGCCACCATTCTCGACTTTGATGTCCGATCCTGATGAACAGATTCAAGGCCTCCAATTTCCATCTCATTTTTTTAGACCACCGCCCAGAGTCTAGATGGTCCCATCCACGGTTCGATCCGTTAGGATGAATCTCGTTGCACCGCCATCGCCGTCGAATTCTGATAAAGATGGATGGATTCACGGCCTCCCATTTCCCACTCATTTTTCTAGATTACTGCCTAGAGTCAAGATGGTCCCATCCATGGTTTGATCTGCTAGGACGAATCGTAGTGCCACCGCCCTCGCCTTTCAATTCCGATCCAGATGGATGGATTCAAAGCCTCCCTTTTCCATCTCATTTTTCTAGACTACTGCCTGGAGTCTAGATGGTGCCATCTATGGTTCGATCTATCAAGACGAATCTCGGTGCCACCACCCTCGCCGTTGAATTTCGAACCAGATGGATAGATTCAAGGCCTCCCATTTCCATTTAATTTTTCTAGACTACCGCTCGGAGTCTTGATGGTCCCATCCACGGCTCGATCTATTAGGATGAATCTTGGTGCCACCACCCTAGCCTTTGAATTCTGATCTTGATGGACGAATTCAAGACAGCTCTTTTCCATCTCATTTTTCTAAACTACCGCCTAGAGTCGTGATGGTCCCAATTGTGATTCGATCTGTCAGGACGAATCATGGTGCCACCACCCTCGCCATTGAATTCTGATCCTGATGGATAGGTTAAGGGCCTCCAATTTCCTTCTCATTTTTTTAGACTTCCGCCTTGAGTCTAGATGGTCCCATCCATGGTACGATCCGTTAGGATGAATCTTGGTGCCACCATTCTCGCCTTTGATGTCCGATCTGGATGAACGGATTAAACGCCTCCCATTTCCATCTCATTTTTTAAGACCACCGCCTAGAGTCTAGATGGTCCCATCCGCAGTTCGATCCATTAAGACGAATCTCGTTGCCACCTCCATCGCCTTCGAATTCCAATCCAGATGAACGGATTCATGGCCTCCCATTTCCCACTCATTTTTCTACTCTTCCGCCCGAAGTCAACATGGTCCCATCCACGGTTCAATCCATCAGGACGAATCCTAGTGCCACAGCCCTCGCCTTTGAATTCCAATCCAGATGGACAGATTCAAGGCCTCCCTTTTCCATCTCATTTTTCTAGACTACCACCTGGAGTCTAGATGGTCCCATCTATGGTTCGACTTATCAGGACGAATCTCGGTGCCACCGCCCTAGCATTTGAATTTTGATCATGATGGACAGATTAAAGGCCTCCCGTTTCCATCTCACTTTTCTTGACCACTGCCTGCAGTCTAGCTGGTGCCATCCACGGTTCGATCTGTTAGGACGAATCTTGGTGCCACCACCCTAGCCTTTGAATTCCGATCCTGATGGACGGATTCAAGGCCGCCCTTTTCCATCTCATTTTTTAAACTACCGCCTGGAGTCGTGATGGTCCCAACTGTGATTCGATCCATCAAGATGAATCTTGGAGCCACATCGCTCGCCTTTGAATTCCGATCCTGATGGACGGATTCAAGGCCCCCCATTTTCATCTTAGTTTTTTTGACTACCACCCAGAGTCTAGATGATCTCATTCACGGTTCGATCCGTCAGGACGAATTCCAGTGCCACCTCCCTCGCCTTTGATTTCCGATCCTGATGGACGAATCCAAGTCCTCCCTTTTCCATCTCATTTTTCTAGACTACCGCCTAGTGTCTAGATGGTCCCATCTGCGGTTTAATCCGTTAGGAGGAATCTCGATGCTACCTCCCTCCCCTTTGAATTGTGATCCTGATGGCCGGATTCAACACTTCCTGTTTCCATCACTTTTTTCTAGACTGTCGCTCAGAGTCTAGATGGTCCCATCCACGGTTCTATTTGTTAGGGCAATTCTCAGTGCCACCTCCCCTGCCTTTTGAATTCTGATCCTGATGGACGAATTCAATGCCTCCCGTTTCAATCTAATTTTTCTAGACTACCGCCCAGAGTCTAAAACGTCCCATCCGCGGTTCGATCCGTCAGGACGAATCTTCGTGCCACCACTCTTGCCTTTGAATTCCGATCCTAATGGACAGATTCATGGCCTTCCAATTCCGTCTCATTTTTCTAGAACACCGCTCGGAGTCTAGATGGTAGCACCTCGGTTCAATCAATTAGGACAAATCTTGGAGCCACCTCCCTTGCCTTTGAACTCCGATCCTGATGGACAGATTCATGGGCTCCAATTCCCACATCATTTTTTCTAGACATCCGTCAAGAGTCAAGATGGTCCCATCCGCAATTCGATCCGTCAGGACGAATCTCAGTGCCACCACGCATGCCTTTGATTTCCAATCATGATGGATGGATTCGAGGCCTCCAATTTCCATGTCATTTTTCTAAAATTCCGCCAGGAGTCAAGATGGTCCATTTGCAGTTCGAACCGTCAAGGCGAATCTCGGTGCCACCTCTCTCGCCTTTGAATTCCGATCCTAATGGCCAGATTCAAGGCCTCCCATTTCCATCTCATTTTTCTTGACTACCGCCCGGAGTCTAGATGGTCCCATTCGTGGCTCGATCTGTCAGGACGTATCTCGATGCCACCTCCCTTGCATTTGAATTCCTATTTTGATGGGCAGATTCAAGGCCTCCCTTTTCCAACCCTTTTTTCTAGACTACTGCTTGGATTCTAGCAGGTCCCATCCGTGGTTCAATCTGTCTGGATGAATCACGGTGCCACCTACCTCACCTTTGAATTCCTATCATAATGGACGGATTCAAGGCCTCCCTTTTCCATCCCTTTTTTTAGACAACCGCCCGGAGTCTAGATGGTCTCACCCGTGGTAGGATCTATGAGTACGAATCTTGGAGCCACCTCCCACACATTTGAATTCTGATCCTAATGGATGGATTAAAGGCCTCCAGTTTTCATCTCATTTTTCTAGACTACCGCCCGGAGTCTAGATGGTCCCATCTGCGGTTTGATCCGTAAGGACGAATCTCAGTGCCACCACCCTCGCCTTTGAATTCTGATCCTGATGGATGGGTTCAAGGCCTCCCATTTCCATCTCATTTTTCATGACTACCACCTAGAGTCTAGATGGTCCAATCCGTGGTTTGATCAATCTGGACGAATCTCGGTGCCACCTCCCTTGCCTTTGAATTTCGATCCTGATGGACGGATTCAAGGCCTCCCTTTTCCATCTCATTTTCCTAGACTACCGCCGAAGTCTTGATGGTCCAATCCGCGGTTCGATCCGTTTGGACGAATTAAGGTGCCACCTCACACACCATTGAATTCCGATCCTAATGGACGGATTCAGGGCCTCCAAATTCCTTCTCATTTCACTAGACTTCCACCCGTAGTCTAGATGGTCCCATCAGCGTTACGATCCGTCAGGACGAATCTCGGTGCCACCAACCTCGCCTTTGAAGTCTGATCCTGTTGGATGGATTCATGGCCTCCATTTTCCATCTCATTTTTCTAGACCACCGCCTAGAGTCTAGATGGTCCCATTAGCGATTTGATCTGTTAGAACGAATCTTGTTGCCACCTCCCTCGCCTTTGAATTCCAATCCATATGGACGTATTCAAGGCCTCCATTTTCCCTCTCAATTTTCTAGACTACCACCTAAATTTTAGATGGTCCCACCTGCAGTTTGATCCATCAGTACGAATCCTGGTGCCACCTCCCTTGCCTTTGGATTCTGATCCTGAAGGACTGATTCAAGCCATCCCTTTTCCATCTCATTTTTCTAAACAACCGCCTGGAGTCTAGATGGTCCCATTTGTGGTTCGATCCGTCAGGATGAATCACGGTGCCACCGCCCTCACCTTTGAATTTCGTTCCTGATGGACGGATATAAGGCATCCCTTTTCCATCTCATTTTTCTAGACTACCGCCCGGAGTCATGACGGTCCCATCTGTAGTTCGATCTGTTAGGACGAATCTCGGTGCAAACACCCTCGCCTTTGAATTCCAATCCTAATGGACAAATTCAAGGCCTCCCTCTTCAATCTAATTTTTCTACAATACCGCCCGAGGACGAGATGGTCCCATCCGTGGTTCGATCTATTAGGACGATTCTCGGTGCCTCCACCCTCGCCTTCGAATTCCGATCCTGATGGACGGATTCATGGCCTCCCATTTCCATTTCATATTTCTAGAATACCGCCCAATGTCTAAATGTTCCGATCTGCGGTTCGATCCAGTAGGTCAAATCACGATGCCACCACCCTCGCCTTTGAATTCCGATCATGATGCACGTATTCAAGGCCTCCCTATTCCATCTCAATTTTCTAGACCACCGCCCGTATTCTAAATGGTCCCATCCGCGGTTCGATCCATTAGGACGAATCTCGTTGCCACCTCTCTCGCCTTTGAATTCCTATCCAAATGGATGGATTCATGGCCTCCTATTTCCAACTCATTTTTCTAGACTTCCGCACGGAGTCTAGCTGGTCCCATCCGTGGTTTGAACCGTCAAGACGAATCTCGGTGCTGCCTCCCTCGCCCTTGAATTCCTATTCTGATGGATGGATTCAAGGCTACCCTTTTCCAAACCTTTTTTCAAGACGACTACCAGTAGTCTAGCTGGTCCCTTCCGCAGTTCGATCTGTCAGGACGAATCTCGATGCCACATCCCTCGCCTATGAATTCCAATCCTGATGGATGGATTCAAGGCCTCCCATTTCCATCTAATTTTTCTTGACTACCGTCCGGAGTCTAGAAGGTCCCATCTGTGGCTCGATCCCACAGGAAGAATCTTGATGCCACCTCCCTCGCCTTTGTGTTTCGATCCAGATGAACGGATTCAAGGCCCCCCTTTTCCACCTCCTTTTTTTTACCACTGCCCAGAGTCAAGATGGTCCAATCCGTGGTACGATCTGTCATGTTGATTCTCGGTGCCACCTCCCTCGCTGTTGAATTCTGATCCTGATGGACGGATTCAAGGCCTTCCTCTTCCATCTCATACTTCTAGACTATAGCCCGAAGCCTAGACGGTCCCATCCGTGGCTCAATCCATCAAGACGAATCTCGATGCCACCTCCCTCGCCTTTGAATTCCTATCTTGATGGATGGATTCAAGGCCTCCCATTTCCAACCCTTCTTTCTAGACTACTACTTCGAGTCTAGCAGGTCCCATCCGCGGTTTGATCTGTTAGGACGAATCTCAGTGCCACCTCCCTCACCTTTGAATTCTGATCCTGACGTACGGATTCAAGGCCTCCATTTTCCATCTCAGTTTTCTAGACTATTGCCTAGAGTCTTGATGGTCCCATCCGCTGTTCGATCCCTCATGATGAATCTAAGTGCCTCCTTTCTCACCTTTGTATTCCGATCCTAATGGACGGATTCAAGGCCTCCATTTTCCATCTCATTTTTCTAGACTACCACCTAGTGTCTAGATGGTCCAATCCGTGGTTCGATCCTCCAAGATGAATCTTGGTGCCACCGCCCTTGCCTTTCAATTCTGGTCCTGATGGACAGATTCAAGGCCTCCCTATTCAATCTTAATTTTCTAGATCACCACCCATAGTCTTGGTGATCCCATCCATGGTTCGATCCGTTACGACGAATCTCAATGCCACCTCCCTCGCCTTTGAATTCCGATCCTGATGGACGGATTCAAGGCCTCCAATTTCCATCTCTATTTTCTACACTTCCGCTCGACGTCAAGATGGTCCCATCTGCAGTTTGAACTGTCAAGATGAATCTCGGTGCCACCTCTCTCGCCTTTGAATTCCGATCCTGATGGTTGGATTCAAGGCCTCCCATTTCAATCTCATTTTCAAGACTGCTGCTCGGAGTCTAGATGGTCCCATCTGCTGATCGATCCATCAGGATGAATCACGGTGCCACCTCCCTCGCCTTTGAATTTGATCCTGATTGACAGATTCATGGCCTCCTTTTTCCATCTCATGTTTCTAGACTACCGTTCGGAGCCTAGGTGGTCGCATCCACGGCTCGATATATCAAGACGAATCTCAATGCCACTTCCCTCGCCTTTGAATTCCAATCTTGATGGATGGATTCAATGCTTCCCTTTTCCAGCCCATCTTTCTAGACTACTTCCTGGAGTCTAGCTGGTCCCATCCGTGGTTGGATCTGTCAGGAGGAATCTCGGTGCCACCTCCCGTGCCTTCAAATTCTGATCCTGATGTATGGATTCATGGCCTCCCTTTTCCATCACATTTTTCTTGCCTACCGCCCGGAGTCTAGATGGTCCAACCCGCGATTCAATCACTCAGGAAGAATCATGGTGCCACCTCCCTCGCCTTTGAATTCCAATCCTGATGGACGGATTCAAGTCCCCCTTTCCCTTCTCAATTTTCAAGACAACCGCCAGGATTCATGGCGACCCTTTTCCATCTCAGTTTTTTTGACCATCGCCCGGAGTCTAGATGGTCCCATCCGCAATTCGATCCAATAGGACGAATCTCGGTGCCGCCTCCCTTGCCTTTGAATTCCGATCCTGATGGATGTATTCAAGGCCTCCCTTTTCCATCTCATTTTTCTAGACTACCGCCCGGAGTCTAGACGGTCCCATCTGCGGTTCTATACGTCAAGATAAATCTCGGTGCCACCACCCTTGCCTTTGATTTCCGATCCTGATGGACGAATTCAAGGCCTGCCATTTCCATCTCGGTTTTCTAGACTACCACCTAAAGTCTAGATGGCCCAATCCGCGGTTTGATCCGTCAGGACGAATCTCGGTGCCACCGCCCTCTCCTTTGAATTCCGATCCTGATGGATGGATTCAAGGCCTCCCTTTTCCATCTCATTTTTCTAGACTACAGCTCGGAGTCATGACGGTCCCATCCACAATTCGATCCGTTAGGACGAATCTTGGTGTAAACACCCTCGCCTTTGAATTCCAATCCTGATGGACGAGTTCAAGGCCTCCCTCTTCCATCTAATTTTTCTAGACTACCGCCCAGAGGCGAGATAGTCCCAACCGTGGTTCTATCCGTTAGGACGATTCTCACTGCCACCACCCTCGCCTTTGAATTCCGATCCTGATGGACAGATTCATGGCCTCCCATTTCCATTTCATATTTCTAGACTACCACCAAAAGTCTAAATGTTCTGATCTGTGGTTCGATCCGTTAGGACGAATCACAGTGCCACCACCCTCGCCTTTGAATTCCGATCCTGATGCACGGATTCAAGGCCTCCGTATTCCATCTCATTTTTCTACACCACCACCCAGTGTCTAGATGATCCCATCCGTAGTTCGATCCATTAGGACGAATCTCGTTGCCACCTCTCTCGCCTTTGAATTCCTATCCAAATGGACAGATTCATGGACTCCTATTTCCATCTCGTTTTTCTAGACTTCCGCCCGGAGTCTAACTGGGCCCATCCGCGGTTTGAACCATCAAGATGAATCTCGGTGCCGCCTCCCTCACCTTCGAATTCCTATCCTGATGGATGGATTCAAGGCCACCCATTTCCAAACCTTTTTACAAGACGACTGCCAGTAGTCCAGCTAGTCCCATCTGCAGTTCGATCTGTCAAGACGAATCTCGGTGCCACTTCACTCGCCTTTGAATTTCGATCCTGAAGGATGGATTCAAGGCCTCCCATTCCATCTATTTTTTCTTGACTACCGCCCGGAGTCTAGAAGGTCCCATCCATGGTTCGATCCCACAGGACGAATCTCGGTGCCACCTACCTCGCCTTTGAATTCTGATCCAGATGAACGGAGTCATGTCCCCCCTCTCCCATCTCATTTTTCTAAATTACCGCCTGGCGTTTTCTTGGTCCCATCCGTGCTTCGATCAGTCAGGATGAATCTCAGTGCCTCCTCCCTCGCCTTTGACTTCCAATCCTGATGGATGGATTCAAGGCCACCCTTTTCCATCCATTGTTTCGAGACAACCGCCCAAAGTCTAGATGGTCCCATCCATGGTAGGATATGTCAGGATGATTCTTGGTGCCAACTCCCACGCCATTGAATTCCGATCCTGATGGACGGATTGAAGGCCTCCCATTTCCATCTCATTTTTCTATATTATAGCCATGAGTATAGATTGTCAAATCCACAGTTCGATCCATCTGGACGTATCTCGGTGCCAGCTCCCTCGCCTTAGAATTTCGATCCTGATGGACGGATTCAAGGCCTCCCTTTTCCATCTCATTTTTCTAGACTACCGCTCAAAGTCTAGATGGTCCCATCCGCGGTTCTATCCGTCTGGACGAATCTTGGTGCCACCACCCTCACCATTGAATTCTGATCCTGATGGACAGGTTGAGGGCCTCCAATTTCCTTCTCATTTTTCTAGACTTCCATTTGGAGTCTAGATGGTCCCATCCATGGTACGATCCGTCAGGACGAATCTTAGTGCCACCACCCTCACCTTTGATGTCCGATCCTGATGGACGGATTCAAGGCCTCCCTTTTCCATCTCATTTTTTTACACCACCGTTCGGAGTCTAGATGGTCCCATCAATGGTTCGATCCGTTAGGATGAATCTCGTTGCCACCTCCATCGTCGTCGAATTCCGATCCAAATGGACGGATTCAAGGCCTCCCAATTCCCACTCACTTTTTTAGACTACTGCCTAGAGTCAAGATGGTCCCATCCATGGTTCGATCCGTCCGGACGAATCCAAGTGCCACCACCCTCGCCTTTGAATTCCGATCCAGATGGACGGATTCAAGGCCTCTATTTTCCTTCTCATTTTTCTAGACTACCGCCTGGAGTCTAGTTGGTCCCATCTATGGTTCGATCTAACAGGACGAATCTCGGCGCCACTGCCCTCGCCTTTGAATTCTGAACTAGATGGATGGATTCATGCCTCCCATTTCCATCTAATTTTTCTAGACTACCGCTTGGAGTCTTGATGGTCCCATCCGCGGCTCGATCCGTTAGGATGAATATTGGGGTTACCATCCCAGCCTTTGAATTCCGATAATGATGGACGGATTAAAGGCCTCCCGTTTCCATCTCATTTTTCTTGACCACCTCCCGTAGTCTAGTTGGTCCCATCCGTGGTTCGATCTATTAGGATGAATCTTGGTGCCACCACCCTAGCCTTTGAATTCTGATCCTGATGGACGGATTCACGGCCACCCTTTTCCATCTCATTTTTCTTAACTACCGCCTAGAGTCGTGATGGTCCCAACTGTGATTCGTTCCGTCAGGACAAATCTTGGAGCCTCCTTGCTCGCCAATGAATTCCGATCCTGATGGATGGATTCAAAGCCTCCAAGTTTTCTTGACTACCGCCTAGAGTCTAGATGGTCCCTTCTGCGATTCGATCCGTCTGGACGATTCTCGGTGCCTCCTCCCTCACCTTTGAATTCTGATCCTGATGGACGGATTCACGGCCTCCCATTTCCATCTCATTTTTCTAGACTACCACCCAAATTTTAGATGGTCCCGTCCACGGTTCGATCCGTGACGAATCTCAGTCCCACCTCCCTCGCCTTTGATTTCTGATCCTGATGGACGAATCCAAGGCCTCCCTTTTCCCTCTCATTTTTCTAGACTACCACCGAGTGTCTAGATGGTCCCATCTGCGGTTCGATCCATCAGGAGGAATCTCGATGCCACCACCCTCGCCTTTGAATTCTGATCATGATGGACGAATTCAACACTTCTTGTTTCCATCATTTTTTTCTAGACTGCCGCTCGGAGTCTAGATGATCTCATCCACTGTTCGATCTATTTGGATGATTCTCGATGCCACCTCCCCTGCCTTTGGATTCCGATCCCGATGGACAGATTCAATGCCTCCCTTTTCAATCTCAGTCTTCTAGACTACCGCCGAGAGTCTAGAAGGTCCCATCCGCGGTTTGATCCGTCAGGACAAATCTCGGTGCCACCACTCTCGCCTTCGAATTCCGATTGTAATTGACGGATACAAGGCCTCCCAATTCCATCTCATTTTTCTAGACCACCGCTCGGATTCTAGATGGTCGCATCCACGGTTCAATCCGTTAGAACGAATCTCGTTGCTACCTCCCTCACCTTCGAATTCCGATCCCGATGGATATATTCAAGCCCTCCTTTTTTCATTTCATGCTTCTAGACTACCGCCCGTAGCCTAGACGATCCCATCCGTGGCTCAATCCAACAGGACGAATCTCGATGCCACCTCCCCCACCTTTGAATTCCTATCTAGATGGACGGATTCATGGCCTCCCTTTTCCAACCATTCTTTCTAGACTACATCTTGGAGTCTAGCAGGTCCCATCCGTGGTTCGATCTGTCAGGACGAATCTCAGTGCCACCTCCCTCACCTTTGAATTCCAATCCTGACGTATGGATTCAAGGACTCCATTTTCCATCTCATTTTTCTAGACTACTGCTTAGAGTCTAGATGGTCCCATCCGCGTTTTGATCCATCTGGACGATTCTCGGTGCCACCTCCCTCGCCATCGAATTCCGATCCTGAAGGACGGATTCAAGGCCTCCCTTTTCCATCTCATGCTTCTAGACTACCGCTTGGAGCCTAGAGGGTCCCATCCGTGGCACAATCCATCAGGACGAATCTCGATGCCACCTCCCTCGCCTTTGAATTCCTATCTTGATGGACGGATTCAAGGCCTCCCTTTTCCTACCCTTCTTTCAAGACTACTTCTTGGAGTCTACCAGGTCCCATTCGTGGTTCGATCCGTCAGGACGAATCTCGGTGCCACCTCCCTCACCTTTGAATTCTGATCCTGACGTACGGATTCAAGGCCTCCATTTTCCATCTCATTTTTCTAGACTATTGCCTAGAGTGTTGATGGTCCCATCCGCTGTTCGATCCCTCATGACGAATCTAAGTGCCACCTTTCTCATGTTTGAATTCTGATCCTGATGGACGGATTTAAGGCCTCCATTTTCCATCTCATTTTTCTAAACTACCACTTAGTGTCTAGATTGTCCAATCTGCGGTTCGATCCAGCAGGATGAATCTCGGTGCCATCGTCCTCTCCTTTCAATTCTGATCCTGATGGATAGATTCAAGGCCTCTCTTTTCCATCTCATTTTTCTAGACTACCACCTAAAGTCTTGATGGTCCCATCTGCGGTTCGATCCGTCAGGACAAATCTTGGTGCCACCTCCCTCGCCTTTGAATTTCGATCCTGATGGATGGATTCAAGGCCTCCCTTTTCCATCTCATTTTTCTATACTACCGCCCAGAGTCTAAATGGTCCCATCTGCGGTTCGATCCGTCAGGACGAATCTCGATGCCACCATCCTTGCCTTTGAATTCTGGTCCTGATGGACGAATTCAAGGCCTCCCTATTCCATCTCAATTTTCTAGAGCACCACCCAGAGACTTGATGATCCCATCCGTGGTTCGATCCGCTACGATGAATGTCTGTGCCACCTCCCTCACCTTTGAGTTTCGATCTTGATGGATAGATTCAAGGCCTCCAATTTCCATCTCTTTTTTCTACACTTCCGTTCGGCGTCAAGATGGTCCCATCTGCAGTTTGAACTGTCAAGACGAATCTCGGTGCCACCTCTCTTGCCTTTGAATTCCGATCCTGATGGCTGGATTCAAGGCCTCCCATTTCCATCTCATTTTTCAAGACTGTTGCTCGGAGTCTAGATGGTCCCATACATGGCTCGATCTTTTAGGACGAATCTCAATGCCACCTCCCTCGCCTTTGAATTCCAATCCTGATGGACAAATTCAAGGCCTCCCTTTTCTATCTCATGTTTCTAGACTACCATTCGGAGCCTAGTTGGTCCCATCCACGACTTGATCTTTTAGGATGAATCTCAATGCCACCTCCCTCGCCTTTGAATTCCAATCTTGATGGATGGATTCAAGGCCTCCCTTTTCCAACCCATCTTTCTAGACTACTGCCTGGAGGCTAGCTTGTCCCATCTGCGGTTGGATCTATCGGGAGGAATCTCAGTGCCACCCCTCGCGCCTTTGAATTCTGATCCTGATGTATGGATTCTTGGCCTCCCTCTTCCATCTCATTTTTCTTGCCTACCGCCCGAAGTCTAGATAGTCCCACCCGTGATTCAATCACTCAGGAAGAATCATGGTGCCACCTCCCTCGCCTTTGAATTCCAATCCTGATGGACGGATTCAAGTCCCCCCTTTACCTTCTCATTTTTCAAGACAACCGCCCGGATTCATGGTGACCCTTTTCCATCTCATTTTTCTTGACCACCGCCCGGAGTCTAGATGGTCCCATCCGTAATTTGATCCAATAGGATGAATCTCGATGCCAACTCCCTCGCCTTTGAATTCCGATCCTGATGGACGTATTCAAGGCCTCCCTTTTCCATCTCATTTTTCTAGACTACCGTCGGGAGTCTAGATGGTCCCATACGCAGTTCTATCCGTCAAGACGAATCTCGGTGCCACCACTCTTGCCTTTGAATTCTGATCCTGATGGACGGATTAAAGGCCTGCCATTTCCATCTCAGTTTTCTAGACTACCGCCTAGAGTCTAAATGGGCCAAACCGCGATTCGATCCGCCTGGACTAATCTCAGTGCCACCTCCCTCGCCTTTTAATTCCGTTCCTGATGGATGGATTCAAGGCCTCCCATTTCAATCTCAGTCTTCTAGACAACTGCCTAGAGTCTAGATGGTCCAATCGACGGTTCGATCGGTCTGGACGAATTTTGGTGCCACCTCCCTCGCCTTTGAATTCCGTTCCTGATGGTAAGATTCATGGCCTCCCCTTTCCATCTCATTTTTCTAGACTACTGCCTGGAGTCTAGATGGTCCCATCCGTGGTTTTATCTGACTGGACGAATCTCGGTGCCACCTCTTCCGCCTTTGAATTCCTATCCTGATGGATGGATTCATGGCCTCCATTTTTCAGCTCATTTTTCTAGACTACCACCCAGTGTCTAGATGGTCCCATTCGTGGTTTGATTTGATAGGACGAATCTCTGTGCCACCACCCTCGCCATTGAATTTCGATCCTGAAGGACGGATTGAAGGCCTCCCTTTTCCATCTCATTTTTCAAAACTACCGCCCGAAGTCTAGACGGTCCCATCCATGGTTCAATCCGTCAAAACGAATCTTAGTGCCACCTCCCTCACCTTTGAATTCCGATCCAGACAGACAGATGCAAGGCCTTCCTTTTCCATCTCATTTTTCTAGACTACAGCCAGAAGTCAAGATGGTCCCATCAGCTGTTCGATCCATTAAGACGAATCCCGGTGCCACCTCCCTCGCCTTTGAATTCCTATCCTGATGAACGGATTCAAGGCCACACGTTTCCATCTCAATTTTCTAGACTTCCTCCCGGCGTCTTGATCGTCCCTTCCATGGTTCGATCAGTCAGGACGAATATCAGTTCCACCTACCATGCCATTGAATTCTGATCCTGATGGTCGGATTCATGGCCTCCCATTTCAATCTCATTTTTCTAGACTACCTCCCGGAGTCTAGAAGGTCCCATCTGCAGTTCTATCCGTCAGGATGAATCTCGGTGCCACCTCCTTCACCTTAGAATTCTGATTCTGACGGACGGATTGGAGGATTGCATTTTTCATCTCAATTTTCAAAACTAACGCACAGAGTCTAGATGGTCCCATCCACGGTTCAATCTAACATGCCGAATCTCAATGGCACCACCCTCGCCATTGTATTCCGATCCTGAGGGATGGATTCAAGGCCTCCCTTTTCCATCTCATTTTTCTAGACTACCGCCAGGAGTCTAGATGATCCCATCTGTGGTTCGATCCATCCGGACTAATCTCGGTGCCACCATCCCCACCTTTGAATTACGATCGTGATCGATGGATTTAAGGCCTCCCTTTTCCATCACATTTTTCTAGACTACCGCTAGTAGTCATAATGGTCCCATCTGCGGTTCGATCTGTTTGGACGAATCTCAATGCCACCTCCCTTGCCGTTGAATTCCTATCTTGATGGATGAATTCATGGCCTCCCTTTTCCATCCATTTTTTCTAGAGTACCGCCCAGAGTCTTGCTGGTCCCATCCGTAGTTCGATCCGTCAGGACGAATCTCAATGCCACCTCCCTCACCTTTGAATTCCGATCCAAAAGGATAGATTCAAGGCCTCCATTATCCATCTCATTTTTCTAGACTACCGCCAGGAGTATTGATGGTCTCATCCGTCGTTCGATCCATCTAGACGAATCTCGGTGCCACCTCTCTCTCCTTTGAATTCGAATCCTGAAGGACGGATTCACAGCCTCCTGTTTCCATCTCATTTTTCTAGACTACCACCCGGAGTCTAGATGGTCCCATCCGTGGTTCGATTTGATAGGACAAATCTCTGTGCCACCTCCCTCGCCATTGAATTCTGATCCTGAAGGACGGATTCAAGGCCTCCCTTTTCCATCTCAATTTTTCTTGACTACTGCCCGAAGTCTAGACGGTCCCATCCATTGTTTGATCCGTCAGAATGAATCTCAGTGCCACCTCCCTCACCATTGAATTCCGATCCAGACGGACAGATGCAAGGCCTCCCTTTTCTATCTCATTTTTCTAGACTACCGCCAGAAGTCATGATGGTCCCATCTGTAGTTCGATCCGTTAGGACGAATCCCGGTGCCACCTCCCTCGCCTTTGAATTCCTATCCTGATGAACGGATTCAAGGCCACCCTTTTCCATCTCAATTTTCTAGACTTCCTCCCGGAGTCTTGATGGTCCCTTCCATGGTTCGATATGTCACGACGAATCTCAGTGCCACCTACCTCGCCATTGAATTCTGATCCTGATGGTCGAATTCATGGCCTCCCTTTTCAATCTCATTTTTCTAGACTACCTCCCAGAGTCTAGATGGTCCCATCTACAGTTCTATCCGTCAGGATCAATCTCAGTGCCACCTCCTTTGCCTTAGAATTCTGATTCTGACGGACGGATTGGAGGCTTGCATTTTTCATCTCAATTTTCAAAACTACTGCTCAGAGTCTAGATGGTCCCATCCGTGGTTCAATTCAACATGTCGAATCTCTATGGCACCACCCTCGCCATTGTATTCCGATCCTGAGGGATGGATTCAAGGCCTCCCTTTTCCATCTCATTTTTCTAGACTACCGCCTGGAGTCTAGATGATCCCATCTGCGGTTCGATCCGTTCGGACTAATCTCGGTGCCACCATCCTCACCTTTGAATTTCGATCCTGATCGATGCATTTAAGGCCTCCCTTTTCCATCACATTTTTCTAGACTACCGCTAGTAGTCATAATGGTCCCATCTGTGGTTCGATCCGTCTGGACGAATCTCAATGCCACCTCCCCTTCCATTGAATTCCTATCTTGATGGACGAATTCATGGCCTCCGTTTTCCATCCATTTTTTCGAGAGTACCGCCCAGAGTCTTGCTGGTCCCATCCGCAGTTCGATCCGTCAGGACGAATCTCATGCCACCTCCCTCACCTTTGAATTCTGATCCAAAAGGATTGATTCAAGGCCTCCATTATCCATCTCATTTTTCTAGACTACCGCTTGGAGTATTGATGGTCCCATCCGTGGTTCGATCCGTCTAGACGAATCTCGGTTCCACCTCCCTCTCCTTTCAATTCCAATCCTGATGGACGGATTCATGGCCTACCGTTTCCATCTCATTTTTCTAGACTACCACCCGGAGTCTAGATGGTCCCATCCGTGGTTCGATTTGATAGGACAAATCTCTGTGCCACCTCCCTCGCCATTGAATTCCGATCCTGAAGGACGGATTCAAGGCCTCCCTTTTCCATCTCAATTTTTCTTGACTACTGCCCGAAGTCTAGACGGTCCCATCCATGGTTTGATCCGTCAGAACGAATCTCAGTGCCACCTCCCTCACCGTTGAATTCCGATCCAGACGGACAGATGCAAGGCCTCCCTTTTCTATCTCATTTTTCTAGACTACCGCTAGAAGTCATGATGGTCCCATCTGTAGTTCGATCCGTTAGGACGAATCCCGGTGCCACCTCCCTCGCCTTTGAATTCCTATCCTGATGAACGAATTCAAGGCCACCCTTTTCCATCTCAATTTTCTAGACTTCCTCCCGGAGTCATGATGGTCCCTTCCATGGTTCGATCTGTTAGGACAAATCTCAGTGCCACCTACCTCGCCATTGAATTCTGTTCCTGATGGTCGGATTCATGGCCTCCCTTTTCAATCTCGTTTTTCTAGACTACCTCCAAGAGTCTAGATGGTCCCATCTGCAGTTCTATCTGTTAGGACGAATCTCAGTGCCACCTCCCTCCCCTTTGAATTCCTATCCTGATGAACGGATTCAAGGCCACCCTTTTCCATCTCAATTTTCTAGACTTCCTCCCGGAGTCTTAATGGTCCCTTCCATGGTTCGATCTGTCAGGACGAATCTCAGTGCCACCTACCACGCCATTGAATTCTTATCCTGATGGTCGGATTCATGGCCTCCCTTTTCAATCTCATTTTTCTAGACTACCTCCAAGAGTCTAGATGGTCCCATCTGTAGTTCTATCCGTCAGGATCAATCTCGGTGCCACCGCCTTTGCCTTAGAATTCTGATTCTAAATGACGGATTGGAGGCTTGCATTTTTCATCTCAATTTTCAAAACTACCGCTCAAAGTCTAGATGGTCCCATCCGTGGTTCAATCCAACATGTCGAATCTCTATGGCACCACCCTCGCCATTGTATTCCGATCCTGAGGGATGGATTCAAGGCCTCCCTTTTCCATCTCATTTTTCTAGACTACCAGCAGGAGTCTAGTTGATCCCATCTGCGGTTCGATCCGTCCGGACTAATCTCGGTGCCACCATCCTCACCTTTGAATTTTGATCCTGATCGATGGATTTAAGGCCTCCCTTTTCCATCACATTTTTCCAGACTACCGCTAGTAGTCATAATGGTCCCATCTGTGGTTTGATCCGCCAGGATGAATCTTGGTGCCACCTCCTTCGCCTTTGAATTCCGATCCTGATGAACGACTACAAGGCCTCCCTTTTCCATCTCATTTTCCTGAACTACCGCCCGAGATGGTCGCTTCCGTGGTTAGATCCGTCTGGACTAATCTCAATGCCACCTCCCTTGCCGTTGAATTCCTATATTGATGGACGAATTCATGGCCTCCCTTTTCCATCCATTTTTTCTAGAGTACCGCCCAGAGTCTTGCTGGTCCCATCCACAGTTCGATCCGTCAGGGCGAATCTCAATGCCACCTCCCTCACCTTTGAATTCTGATCCAAAAGGATAGAATCAAGGCCTCCATTATCCATCTCATTTTTCTAGACTACTGCCTGGAGTATTGATGGTCCCATCCGTGGTTCGATCCATCTAGACGAATATTGGTGCCACCTCCCTCTCCTTTGAATTCCAATCCTGATGGACGGATTCATGGCCTCCCTTTTCCATCTCATTTTTCTAGACTACCACTCAGAGTCTAGATGGTCCCATCTGTGGTTCGATTTGATAGGACGAATCTCTGTGCCACCTCCCTCGCCATTGAATTCTGATCCTGATGGACGGATACAAGGCCTCCCTTTTCCATCTCATTTTTCTAGACTACCGCCCGAAGTCTAGATGGTCCCATCCATGGTTGGATCCGTCAGAATGAATCTCAGTGCCACCTCCCTCACCTTTGAATTCCGATCCAGATGGACAGATGCAAGGCCTCCCTTTTCCATCTCATTTTTCTGGACTACCGCCAGAAGTCAAGGTGGTCCCATCTGTAGTTCGATCCGTTAGGACGAATCCCGGTGCCACCTCCCTCGCCTTTGAATTCCTATCCTGATGAACGGATTCAAGGCCACCCTTTTCAATCTCAATTTTCTAGACTTCCTCCCAGAGTCTTGATGGTCCCTTCCATGGTTCGATCTGTCAGGACGAATCTCAGTGCCACCTACCTCGCCATTGAATTCTGATTCTGATGGTCGGATTCATGGCTTCCCATTTCAATCTCGTTTTTCTAGACTACCTCCAAGAGTCTAGATGGTCCCATCTGCAGTTCTATCCATTAGGACGAATCTCGATGCCACCTCCTTTGCCTTAGAATTCTGATTCTGACGGATGGATTGGAGGCTTGCATTTTTCATCTCGATTTTCAAAACTACCGCTCAGAGTCTAGATGGTCCCATCCGCGGTTCAATCCAACATGTCGGATCTCTATGGCACCACCCTCGCCATTGTATTCCGATCCTGAGGGGTGGATTCAAGGCCTCCCTTTTCCATCTCATTTTTCTAGACTACCGCCTAGAGTCTAGATGATCCCATCCGCGGTTCGATCCGTCAGGACGAATCTCGGTGCCACCATCCTCACCTTTGAATTTCGATCGTGATCGATGGATTTAAGGCCTCCTTTTTCCATCACATTTTTCTAGACTACCGCTAGTAGTCATAATGGTCCCATCTGTGGTTCGATCCGCCAGGATGAATCTTGGTGCCACCTCCTTCGCGTTTGAATTCCGATCCTAATGGACGAATACAAGGCCTCCCTTTTCCATCTCATTTTTCTGAACTACTGCCTGGAGTCTCAATGGTCCCTTCCGTGGTTAGATCTGTCTGGACGAATCCCAATGCCACCTCCCTTGCCGTTGAATTCCTATCTTGATGGACGAATTCATGGCCTCCCTTTTCCATCCATCTTTTCAAGAGTACCGCCCAGAGTCTTGCTGGTCCCATCCGCAGTTCGATCCATCAGGACAAATCTCTATGCCACCTCCCACGCCATTGAATTCTGATCCTGAAGAACGGATTCAAGGCCTCCCTTTTCCATCTCATTTTTCTAGACTACCGCCCGAAGTCTAGACGGTCCCATCCATGGTTTGATCCGTTCGAACGAATCTCAGTGCCACCACCCTCACCTTTGAATTCCGATCCAGACGGATAGATGCAAGGCCTCCCTTTTCCATCTCATTTTTCTAGACTACCGCCAGAAGTCAAGATGGTCCCATCTGTAGTTCGATCCGTTAGGACGAATCCCGGTGCCACCTCCCTCGCCTTTGAATTCCTATCCTGATGAACAGATTCAAGGCCACCCTTTTCCATCTCAATTTTCTAGACTTCCTCCCGGAGTCATGATGGTCCCTTCCATGGTTCGATCTGTTAGGACAAATCTCAGTGCCACCTACCTCGCCATTGAATTCTGTTCCTGATGGTCGGATTCATGGCCTCCCTTTTCAATCTCATTTTTCTAGACTACCTCCCAGAGTCTAGATGGTCCCATCTACAGTTCTATCCGTCAGGATCAATCTCAGTGCCACCTCCTTTGCCTTAGAATTCTGATTCTGACGGACGGATTGGAGGCTTGCATTTTTCATCTCAATTTTCGAAACTACCGCTCAGAGTATAGATGGTCCCATCCGCGGTTCAATCCAACATGTCGAATCTCTATGGCACCACCCTCGCCTTTGTATTCCGATCCTGAGGGTTGGATTAATGGCCTCCCTTTTCCATCTCATTTTTCTAGACTACCGCCTGGAGTCTAGATGATCCCATCCGCGGTTCGATCCGTCAGGACGAATCTCGGTGCAACCATCCTCACCTTTGAATTTCGATCCTGATCGATTGATTTAAGGCCTCCCTTTTCCATCACATTTTTCTAGACTACCGCTAGTAGTCATAATGGTCCCATCTGTGGTTCAATCCACCAGGATGAATCATGGTGCCACCTCCTTCGCCTTTGAATTCCGATCCTGATGGACGAATACAAGGCCTCCCTTTTCCATCTCATTTTTCTGAACTACCGCCCGGAGTCTCGATGTTCCCTTCTGTGGTTAGATCCGTCTGGACGAATCTCACTGCCACATCCCCCACCATTGAATTCCTATCTTCATGGACGAATTCATGGCCTCCCTTTTCCATCTCATTTTTCTAGACTACCGCCAGAAGTCAAGATGGTCCCATCTATAGTTCGATCCGTTAGGACGAATCCCGGTGCCACCTCCCTCACCTTTGAATTCCTATCCTGATGAACGGATTCAAGGCCACCCTTTTCCATCTCAATTTTCTAGACTTCCTCCCGGAGTCTTGATGGTCCCTTCCATGGTTCGATCTGTCACGACGAATCTCAGTGCCACCTACCTCGCCATTGAATTCTGATCCTGATGGTCGGATTCATGGCCTCCCTTTTCAATCTCATTTTTCTAGACTACCTCCCAGAGTCTAGATGGTCCCATCTACAGTTCTATCCGTCAGGATCAATCTCAGTGCCACCTCCTTTGCCTTAGAATTCTGATTCTGACGGACGGATTGGAGGCTTGCATTTTTCATCTCAATTTTCAAAATTACCGCTCAGAGTCTAGATGGTCCCATCCGCGGTTCAATCCAACATGTCGAATCTCTATGGCACCACCCTCGCCATTGTATTCCGATCCTGAGGGATGGATTCAAGGCCTCCCTTTTCCATCTCATTTTTCTAGACTACCGCCTGGAGTCTAGATGATCCCATCTGCGGTTCGATCCGTTCGGACTAATCTCGGTGCCACCATCCTCACCTCTGAATTTCGATCCTGATCGATTGATTTAAGGCTTCCCTTTTCCATCACATTTTTCTAGACTACCACTAGTAGTCATAATGGTCCCATCTGTGGTTCAATCCGCCAGGATGAATCATGGTGCCACCTCCTTCGCCTTTGAATTCCGATCCTGATGGACGAATACAAGGCCTCCCTTTTCCATCTCATTTTTCTGAACTACCGCCCGGAGTCTCGATGTTCCCTTCTGTGGTTAGATCCGTCTGGACGAATCTCAATGCCACCTCCCCCACCATTGAATTCCTATCTTCATGGACGAATTCATGGCCTCCCTTTTCCATCCATTTCTTATAGAGTACCGCCCAGAGTCTTGCTGGTCCCATCAGCAGTTCGATCCGTTAGTACGAATCTGGGTGCCACCTCCCTCACCTTTGAATTCCGATCCAGAAGGATAGATTCAAGGCCTCCCTTATCCATCTCATTTTTGTAGACTTACGCCTAGAATCTTGATGGTCCCATCTATGGTTCGATCCGGCTAGATGAATCTTGGTGCCACCTCCTTCTCCTTTGAATTCCAATCCTGATGGACGGATTCATGGCCTCCCTTGTCCTTCTCATTTTTCTAGACTACCGCCCGGAGTCTAGTTGGACCCATCCGCGGTTCGATCCGTCTTGTCGAATCTCGGTGCCACCTCCCTCGCCTTTGAATTCCGATCCTAATTGACAGATTCTATGCCTCCATTTTCCATCTCATTTTTCAAGACTACCGCCCGGAGTCACAATTGTCCAATCCGTAGATCGATCCGTCAGGCGAATCTTTCAGCCACCTCTCATGCCTTTTAATCCTGATCCTGATGGATGGATTCATGGACTCCATTTTCCATCTCAATTTTCTAGACTACCGCTTGGAGTCTAAATGGTCCCATTTGTGGTTCGATCTGATAGGACGAATCTCAGTGCCACCTCCCTCGCCTATGAATTCCTATCCTGATGGACGGATTCAAGGCCACCCTTTTCCATCTCACTTTTCTAGACTACCGCCTAGAGTTTAGATGGTCCCATTCGTTGTTCGATCCGTCAGCATGAATCTTGGTGCCACCTCCCTCGCCTTTGAATTCCGATCTTGAAGGATGGATTCAAGGCCTCCCTTTTCCATCTAATTTTTCTCGACTACCGCCTGGAGACAAGATGGTCCCATCCGCGATTCGATCCGTCAGGATGAATCTCAGTGCCACCACCCATGCCTTCGATTTCCAATCATGATGGATGGATTCGAGGCCTCCAATTTCCATCTCTTTTTTCTACACTTCTGCTCGGTGTCAAGATGGTCCCATCTGCAGTTTGAACTATCAAGATGAATCTCGGTGCCACCTCTCTCGCCTTTGAATTCCGATCCTGATGGATGGATTCAAGGCCTCCCTTTTCCATCTCAAGTTTCTTGACAACCCCCTAGAGCTTAAATGGTCCCATCTGCGGATCGATCCGTCAGGATGAATCTCGATGCCACCTCCCTCGCATTTGAATTCCTATCTTAATGGACGGATTCAAGGCCTCCCTTTTCCATCCCTTTTTTCAAGACTACTGCTTGGATTCTACTTGGTTCCATCTATGGTTCAATCTATCTGGACGAATCACGGTGCCACCTACATCACCTTTGAATTCCTATCATAATGGACGGATTCAAGGCCTTCCTTTTCCATCCCTTCTTTTTAGACAACTGCCCAGATTCTAGATGGTCCTATCCGTGGTAGGATCCGTCAGTACGAATCTCGGTGCCACCTCCCACACCTTTGAATTCCGATCCTAATGGATGGCTTCAAGGCCTCCATTTTCCATCTCATTTTTCTAGACTACCACCCAGAGTCTAGAAGGTCCAATCTGCAGTTTGATCCGTAAGGACGAATCTCAGTGGCACCTCTCTCGCCTTTGAATTTCAATCTGAATGGACGGGTTCAAGGCCTCCCATTTCCATCTCATATTTCTAGACTACAGTTTAGAGTCTAGATGGTCCAATCCACGATTTGATCCATCTGGACAAATCTCGGTGCCACCTCCCTCGCCTTTGAATTCCGATCCTGATGGACGGAATCAAGGCCTCCCTTTCCCATCTCATTTTTCTAGACTACCGCTTGGACTCTTGATGGTCCAATCTGCGGTTCGATTTGTCAAGACGAATTAAGGTGCCACCTCACGTGCCATTGAATTCCAATCCTGATCGACGGCTTCAGGGCCTCCAATTTCCTTCTCAATTCTCTAGACTTCCGCTTCTAGTATATATGGTCCCATCTGCGGTACGATCCGTCAGGACTAATCTCGATGCCACCACCCTCACCTTTGAAGTCCGATCCTGATGGACGGATTCATGGCCTCCCTTTTCCATCTCATTTTTCTCGACCACTACCCATAGTCTAGATGGTCCCATCCGCGGTTCGATCCTTTAGGATGAATCTCATTGCCACCTCCCTCGCCATTGAACTTCGATCTAGATGGATGGATTCAAGGCCTTCCTTTTCCCTCTCATTTTTCTAGACTATCGCCTAGAGTATTGATGGTCACTTCCATGGTTCGATCCGTCAAGATGAATCCTAGTGCCACCTCACTTGCCATTGAATTCCGATCCTGATGGACGTATTCAAGACCTCCCATTTCCATCTCATTTTTCTAGACAGCCGCCTAGAGTCTAGATGGTCCTATCCATTGTTCAATCCATCAGGACGAATCTCGGTGCCACTGCCCCAGCCTTTGAATTCTGATCTGGATGGATGGATTCAAGGCCTCCCTTTTCCTTCTCATTTTTCTAGACTACTGCCCAGAGCCTAGATGGTCCCATCTGTTGTTCGATCCGTCAGGATGAATCTTGGTGCCACTTCCCTCGCCTTTGAATTCCGATCCCGATGGATGGATTCAAGGCCTCCATTTTCCACCTCATTTTTCTAGACTACAGCATGGAGTCTTGATGATCCCATCTGCGGTTCGATCCGTTAGGAAGAATCTCGATGCCACCTCCCTTGCCTTTGAATTCCGATCTTGATGGATGGATTCAAGGCCTCCAATTTCCATCACTTTTTTCTACACTACCGTTCGACGTCAAGATGGTCCCTTCCGTAGTTCGAACCGTCAAGACGAATCTCAGTGTCACCTCTCTCGCCTTTGAATTCCGATCCTGATGGTCGGATTCAAGGCCTCCCATTTCCATCTCATTTTTCTAGACTACAACCCGGAGTCTTGGTGGTCCCATCCGCGGTTCAATCTGTCATGACAAATCTCGGTGCCACCTCCCTTGCCTTTGATTTCTGATCCTTATGAACGGATTCAAGGCCTTCTTTTTCCATCTCATGTTTCTAGACTACGTTCGGAGCCTAGTTGGTCCCATCCATGGCTCGATCTGTCAGGAGGAATCTCATTGCCACCTCCCTCGCCTTTGAATTCCAATCTTGATGGATGGATTCAAGGCCTCCCATTTCCAACCATTCTTTCTAGACTACTACTTGGAGTCTTGCTAGTCCCATCCGTAGTTCGATCTATCAGGAGGAATCATGGTGCCACATCCCATGCCTTCGAATTCCGATCCTGATGTACGAATTCAAGGCCTTATCTTTCCATCTCATTTTTATTGTCTACCGCCCAGAGTCTAGATAGTCCCACCCACGGCTCGATCACTCATAACGAATCTTGGTGACACCTCCATCACCTTTGAATTCCAATCCGGATGGAAGGATTCAAGTCCCCCTTTCCCATCTCAGTTTTCACGATAACCGCCTGAATTCATGGCCTCCCATTTCCATCTCATTTTTCTTGACCACCGCCCGGAGTCTAGATGGTCCCATCCGTGGTTCGATCCATTAGGACGAATCTCGGTGGCACCTCCCTCGCCTTTGAATTCTGATCCTGATGGACGGATTCATGGCCTACCATTTCCATCTCAGTGCCATCTCCCTCGCCTTTGAATTCTGATCATGATGGATGGATTCAAGGCCTCCCATTTCAATCACAGCTTTCTAGTCAACCACCTATAGTCTAGATGGTCCAATCCACGGTTTGATGGGTCTGGACGAATCTCGATGTCACCTCCCTCGCCTTTGAATTCCGATCATTTTCCATCTCATTTTTCTAGACTACCGCCTGGAGTCCAGATGGTCCCATCCGCGGTTCCATCCGTCAGGACGAATCTTGGTGCCACCACCCTCGCCTTTGAATTCCGATCCTGATGGATGGATTTAAGGCCTCCTGCTTCCATCACATTTTTCTAGACTACCGCCAGTAGTCTAGATGGTCCCATCTACGGTTCGATCCGCTAGGATGAATCTCGGTGCCACCTCCCTCGCCTTTGAATTCTGATCCTTTTCCATCTCATTTTTCTAGACTACTGCCTGGAGTCTAGATGGTCCCATCCGCGGTTCCATCCGTCAGGACGAATCTTGGTGGCACCTCATTCGTCTATGAATTCCGATCCTGATGGACGGATTCATGGCCTCCATTCTTCATCTCATTTTCCTAGACTACCGCACGGTGTCTAGATGGTCCCATTCGCGGTTTGATCTGACAGGACGAATCTCTATGCAGCCTCCCTCGCCATTGAATTCCGATCCTGAAGGACGGATTCAAGGCCTCCCTTTTCCATCTCATTTTTCTAGACTACCTCCCGAAGTCTAGAAGGTCCCATCCGCAGTTCTATCCGTCAAGACAAATCTCAATGCCACCTCCTTTGCCTTAGAATTACGATCCTGTCGGACGGATTGGAGGCCTGCATTTTTCATCTCAATTTTCAAAACTACCGCCCAGAGCCTAGATGGTCCCATCCGCGGTTCGATCCGACAGGACAAATCTCTGTGCCACCACCCTTGCCATTGTATTCCGATCCTGAAGGTCGGATTCAAGACCTCCCTTTTCCATCTCATTTTTCTAGAGTACCGCCTGGAGTCTAGATGGTCCCATCTGCAGTTCGATCCGTCAGGACGAATCTCGGTGCCACCACCCTCACCTTTGAATTCCAATCCTGATGGGTGGATTTAAGGCCTCTCGTTTCAATCATATTTTTCTAGACTACCGCCAGTAGTCTAGATGGTCCGATCTACGATTCGATCCGCTAGGACGAATCTCGGTGCCGCCTCCCTCGCCTTTCAATTCCGATCATGATGGACAAATACAAGGCCTCCCTTTTCCAACTCATTTTTCCAAACTACCGCCTGGAGTCTTGATGGTCCCTTCCGTGGTTCAATTCGTCTGGACAAATCTCAGTGCCACCTCCCTCGCATTTGAATTCCTATCTTGATGGACGAATTCATGGCCTCCCTTTTCCATCCATTTTTTCTAGATTGCAGCTCGGAGTCTTGCTAGTGCCATCCGCTGTTCGATCTATTAGGACGAATCTCGGTGCCACCTCCCTCACGTTTGAACTCTGATCCAGATGGACAGATTCAAGGCCTCCATTATCCATCTCATTTTTCAAGACTACCGCCCGGAGTCTTGATGCTCCCATTCGTGGTTTGATCTGTCTAGGCGAATCTCAGTGCCACCGCCCTCTCCTTTGAATTCCAATTCTGGTAAGTCCGAAACTTGCCATCTCTCAGTCGGTAAGTCTAAAACTTGTCATATCCCCTCCAGTCGGTAAGTCTGAAACTTGCCATCTTTTGATCGGTAAGTCCGAAACTTTTCATATCCCTTACGATCAGTATGTCCAAAACTTGCCATCTCTCAGTTAGTAGGACCGAAACTTGCATCTTTCGGTCAGTAAGTCAGAAACTTGCAATATCACCTCTCGGTCGATAAGTCTGAAACTTGCCATCTTTCTGTTGGTAAGTCTGAAACTTGTCATATCCCCTCCGGTGGATAAGTCCGAAACTTGCTATCTCTAAGTCGATAAGTCTAAAACTTGCCATATCCCCTCTGATCAGTAATTCCAAAACTTGCCATCTCTCGGTCAATAAGTCCGAAACTTGCCATCTTTCGATCGGTAAGTTCAAAACTTGCCATTTCTAGGTCGATGAGTTCAAAACTTATCACCTCTCAATCGGTATGTTTGAAACTTGCCATCCTTCGATCGGTATGTCCGAAACTTGCTATATCCCGTCTGGTCGGTAAGTTCGAAACTTGCCATCTTTTAGTTGGTAAGTCAGGAACTTGCCATATCCTCTCCAGTCGGAAAGTTCGAAACTTGCCATCTCTCTATCGATAAGTCCGAAATTGCCATCTTTCGATCGGTAAGTCTGAAACTTGTCATATCCCCTCCGGTCAGTAAGTTCGAAACTTGCTATCTCTCGATCGGTAATTCCAAAACAAGCCATCTTTCAGTCGGTAAGTCCGAAACTTGCCATATCACCTTCGGTTGGTATGTTCGAAACTTGCCATCTCTTGGATGGTGAGTGCGAAACTTATCACCTCTTGGTTGGTAAGTACAAAACTTGCCATCTTTCGGTCGGTAAGTCTGAAACTTGCCATATTTCCTTTGGTCGGTATGTCTGAAACTTTCCATCCCTTGATCGGTAAGTCCAAAACTTGCTTTATCCCCTCCAGTCAGTAAGTCCAAAACTTACCATTTCTCAGTCGGTAAGTCTGAAACATGCCATCTTTCGGTTGGTTAGTTCGAAACTTGTCATATCCCCTCTGATTGATAAGTCCAAAACTTGCCATCTCTCGGTCGGTAAGTTCGAAACTTGCCATCTTTTGGTTGGTAAGTATAAAACATGCCATATCTCCTTCAATCGGTAAGTCCGAAACTTGCCATCTGTCGATCGGTGAGTCCGAAACTCACTATCTTTCGGTCGGTAGGTCCGAAAGTTGCCATATCCCCTTCGGTCGGTAAGTACTAAACTTACCATCTCTCGATCAATGAATCTGAAACTTGGCATCTCAAGGTCAATAAGTCCAAAACATTCCTTCTTTCTATCAGTAAGTCTGAAACTTACCATATCCCCTTCTATCGATAAGTCCGATACTTGCCATATTTCGGTTGGTAAGTCCAAAACTTGCCAAATCCTCTCATTGGTAAGTCTGAAACTTGCCATATTCTCTTAATCAGTATGTTCGAATCTTGCCATCTCTCGTCGGTAAGTCTGAAACTTGCCATCTCTTAGTTGGTAAGTCTGAAACTTGCCATATTCTCTCAATCAGTAAGTTCGAATCTTGCCATCTCTCGTCGGTAAGTCTGAAACTTGCCATCTCTTAGTTGGTAAGTCTGAAACTTGTCATATTCCTTCAATCGATAAGTCCAAAACTTGCCATTTTCTCGATCGTTAAGTCCAAAATTTATCTTCCTTCAGTCAGTATGTCCAAAACTTACCATGCCTTTTTCGATTCTTGCCCAAAGAGTTTTGAATCAGTGGTGCTCCTTTTGGTCGTGTTCCGGATGGACTAGACTAACCTCTTTCTTTGGGCTGGCACCGTGAACTACCTGATTGGCACCTATCAAGGTGTCTATCCTTTTGGTCAGCAGGTCTGGTATCCTGTCATTCCCTTTTTCTCTTGGGCTGGTAACCTGAACTACCCGGTTGACAACCATTATATTGACCGTAGTGGGCTAATAACCTAAACTATCCCATTCACAAGTCTGAAAACTTTGTGCCATTTGATTCTCAGTGTGTGCTCTGAAAGCAATGGTCTTCTCATCCAGTTCTCTTTTGCTTGTAAGAGGGGGCGAGGTGTCTTTCTCAATCCTGACCATCGATCTCAGTTCCATTCCTCCTCCATCCTTAATCAAGGAGTGGCATCTGTAGAAAACCTATATGCTTGCAGCTAAACCCTAACACTAAACCTAAACCCTAAACTATCCTAAACCCTAGACTTAGCATATCCGAAACTATCTTGAACCCTAGACTTAGCTACCCTATTCAAAAAACCTAAACCTAGCCTAAACCCTAATCCAAAACCCTATATCTAATCCTAAGCCATAATCCAAAATCCTAATTCAAAACCCTAACAACCTAACCACTTCCCACTCCATCATAACAACCAATAACAACTTATAACCACTTAAACAAACCTTAATCACATCCCACTCCATCATAACAATCCATAACAACCTCTAACCACCTAAACAAACCCTAACCACTTCCCACTCCATCATAACAACCCATAACAACCTATAACAACCTCTAACCACCTAAACAAATCCTAACCACTTCCCACTCCATCATAACAACCCATAACAACCTATAACAACCTCTAACCACCTAAACAAACTTTAACCACTTCCCACTCCATCATAACAACCCATAACAAACTATGACAACCTCTAAGCACCTAAACAAACCCTAACCACTTCTCACTCCATCATAACAACCCATAACAACGTCTAACCACCCAAACAAACCATAACCACTTCTCACTCCATCATAACAACCCATAACAACCTATAACAACCTCTAACCACCTATAACAACCCATAACAAACAACCTATGACAACCCCAACAACTCAGCCATTGCAAGCCTATAACTACCCCCATTTGCAAGAGAAAAAAAGGGGCAAAAAGCTTGAAAAAGAGAGAAAAAAACAATAAAAAAGAGAGAAAGTTTGATAGGAGAGAAACCAAGAGGAGATTACTCAAGCTCGAGCAATCAAGTCTACCAGAGCAATCAAAGTAGCTTTAGATCACTGAGGAGGTTTGGAGGGGAGCAATTCAGAGCTCCAGTCATCTTCTCCGGCAAGCTCTGGCAGTCAGAAATTGCGCACAATTTCTGTCAAGCTCAAGTATGCCTTGATAAAAGCTCAATCCTCTTCCATTTGGTTCCCTAGGTCCTCCTCAACCTTCTCGAAGTTATTCTAGTGAAGAATTGATGATCCTTGGCCAAAAATTGAGTTTTAATGGGTTGCCAAACCCATTTTTTCCAGTGAGAGAGGTGAGGGCACGAATCCAATGAGTGATTCATGTCCTAGTGTGTGTGGAGATGTTTGACCAGATTTCCCCTTGCTCCTCCTCCACTTTGGAAGCTGCGCAGACCCCTTGGAAGCCACTGGAAGCAACTCACCCGTTGCAGCCTCACCATCGTCAGGAAAGACGACCTCTGGTAATGGTTGATCGTGCATCTCTTGTGGTGTGGCTCCACTCTAATCATCGGAGCACCTCCCTCTCCTTTCCCTCAAGCCTTCAGAAGCTTCAGAGCCCCCTTCAAGCCTCGATTTCCTCCCATAGTCGACGTCACTGGAGACGACGATGAGCTGCATTTCTTGCCTCTAGATGGTGGAATCCTCTCTCTGTGCCATCAACCTTCCTGGAACATTGGATCGCCACTCCATCACCTCTAGTGGCTTTGTCTTCTCCGAGCTCGTCATCGAAGACGCAATGCTAACAAGTGAGGTGGGAGGAGGAACCTAGATGTTCAACGTCAGATCGGAGCCGATGGATCCTCTACCCTCTCTTCCCTCTTGCTTACCAGCGGATTGAATGCAAGATCGGGCGTCATGGATGGCCTGGATGGCTTCTCAGGCAGTTGTCGCCAGCGAGGTAGAATCGCTAGTGACTATCGAGTGTTTCTTAAATCTCTTTTAAGAAAACATCTTTTCTTTTCTTTTGTTTGCATTTAGGTCCTTTTATTTTGCATATCAATTCTTGCATTTATTTTTAAATCATTTTAATAATGTCTTATTTTGGTAAATTTGTTGTGTGGCCCTTGTGTTTTTCTTTTACTAATTCTCAAGCTTTAAATTTTGACATAAAACCCTCTGATTTAGTTATGATTCACCTTAAGTCCCTAATTTGCACATAAAACCCTAAACTTCACTAAAATTGCACTGAATTTATGATTTTTTTGGCACATTTGCAAACCAAACCCTAGAAATTCATGTTTTTACTCAAAATGTGCATAGCTTTTCATTTTAAGCCTTGAATTTCTCCAAAATTACACTGAATGCATGTTTTTATGGCACATTTGCAAATCAATCCTTGGAAATTCATATTTCCATCCATGAGTCCACTAATTTGCACATTTAACCCTGAGTTTCTTCAAAATTACATTGAACACATGTTTTGCTAGTAAATTTGCATATTGGACCCTAGGAATCCTGATTTTATAAAAAATGTACAGTTTCGCACATTTAACCCCCAACTTCCTTAAAATTGCATAAAATGAGTTTTCTTAAACATTTTTGCTGATTTAACCCTAGAAACCTTAGTCTTTACCCAAGAGCATGTAATTTTTGCACAGAGGCCCCTGGAAACTTACATATTTCACTTGTGCTTTCATTTATACATTTTGTTACCCTTTTTTCATGCATATATTCTCATGCTTATTTTTCTTGCATCATGCACTCATTTCAAACTTAGTTTTCACATTATTTTTGGGATTTCTTCCTATTTTCATGATTTGGATTTGATTTGGATTTTCATCGCCAGATAGCGTACATTAATAGTCTTGACAATGCCAACATTGGCCCTAATGAGGATTGTTTTTCTCTCATTTGATTTTCTTGGATTTCTTAAGTTTCCACTATTTTGCGAAATGCTTTACGAATATTTTTGATTTTCACGATTTTCTACATCACCCAAGGGCGTACAGTAAAGTACCATTTTCAATGCCTACATTGTCCCTTGGATAATTTTCCTTATCATTTTTCTTTTGTTCATTTCTTCCCTTTGATTTGTCATGTTTTCACATTCATCTTAGGCATGTGCATTAGGAGTAGACAAGCATACACACACTAGATCATTAGCAAGTAAGAAACCTAGAAAGATCGAATTCTTCAGGCGTATGAAGGTGCCTAACACCTTCCCCATGCATAATAAGAATCCTTACCCTTTCTTTGGCCTACAATGGCTTAGTGTTGCATCCATTAGGCATGAAGCACACACACATTCACTTGCATTCATTTGCACCATTTTCTTGCATTCATATGTATCTTGGTTTTTCTCGTCTTTCCAATAAAAGACTAGGTGGCGACTCCTTTTCCTTGTCCTTTTTCTTATCTTTCTTTGGTGTTTCCGAGTGTAGTCTCCTTCCTCGAATTCACCATCTTTGCTGTGACCATATCAGGACTCCTTGTGTGTTTCCATGCACTTTGGAGTCATGCAGAGTTCCATCGACATGGCCACAATATCCCCCAAGAGCGTACAATAAATACCATTCGTGGTAACATCATGCCCCGAATTGGTCTCCATGCATTTCATATTGCATATCGCCCAAGGGCGTACAGCAAGTAGCATTCGTGCTAACATAGTGTCCCGAATATTGCATGCATTGCTTTCCATCGAGTTTCTTCTGATTTCTTGTATTCATCATTAGGGCAACAGTGTTTATTGTGTCAAGCTCTTGGGAATCGTTGGTCTAGAATTTGTACTGTGTGGTTAAGCATTAGGTTGCATGGTTTTTCGCCTCTTGCATTTCGTTTGTTTTCACAAGGTTTAAAGAGTACATCTATCTTAGACACAAGCAAGTGTATGTTCGCATTTGCCACACATGAGCGGAAAAGCGCAGAAAGATCGATTTGTCATGCATGTGTGCCATTTATACCACTTTAATAAACATCACATGACTTTTGTTTATGTCATAGGTTTTGACTCTGGTCTTGTTGTCTTTCGACGACATAGGTTAGTGAGCGAGTTCCCTAACTTGAGCTCGAGTGCTCCTTCTTCTGACATCCCTATTGCAACCACACTTCACCATCCTTCCTTGAGTTATCTATCGATTTCGACGATAGCTCATCCTAGGATTCACCCCCTTGTTCACTACCATAGTCCTGTCATCATCCATTCCTAGTCAGCTATAGCCCGACGCATTGGTGACGCTCACCCCACTGCTATCCTGGAGGAGATCTCCACCTTAATCCTTTTCACTCCAACTGTTACACTTGTGGTCCCATCATCTCCTTTTGTACACCATTTCCCGACGTATGAGGAGTCCACTCCTTTTCCTCAAGGGCTTTAGCAGGTCGTCAGTCAAGGACCTGTTGCTAAGTCTGTTGCAGTGACTGCCATTAGTATCCTTGATGCACCGTTTACCATCACCCGACCCCCAGCACTCAGCCTGTTATGATGGCTTCAATCGTAGGTTCCCTACCATTTGGACAGTCCGTGTCTTTACCTCCTTTTGCTTCAAGCCAGTTGTCCATCCTGCCCCATGATGCTGTCGCCAATGGCTTTTGCACCATGCAGGTAGAACAGTTGATGGCCCTTGGATAGATGCTCTAGGGTATGGCTCTGTCATTGAACCCTAATATGGATGTTCCCATTGCCACCCTTGAGGTTCAACCACATCCCCAATTAGCTCTGTTGGTTCACCCCACAACACCGCTGCGTCGGTCGTTGCCCCAACTCCTTATTGCTCAAGTGACAAGGGTGACATCTCTACCTCCTCCATTGCCACAATACACCACACAATATATGACTCCCATCTCTGGCGGTCAGCCCGATGGGTTGACAAGGGCACAACATCCACAAGGCCCACTTTCTGGGACCACACCCACGCAGCCGCTGTCGCTCCATCATCCTACACCACCTACCACACAGCATTCAACCTACCCTACCTCTAGGCATCAACAATTATCATCGCCATCATTCATACCATCTTAGATTACACCCACATATGAGTATGTTGGCCATCGCAATGCGACACCAGGCATTGTGATGGTGGATCCAAAGGAGCACTCAAGTATGACCCATCCAGCATACGTGGTTACTGCCCCAGCTGCACCACCCTTATCGGTAGTAAACTTAGACGCCCTCTTTACTAGGATGAGTGATCTTGAGAAAGCACTATGTCTAGAGCAAGGAGGTGATCTCCAACCTTACTAGTTCTGAGAACTCTGCTATTTCCCTAAGGCAATATTCCTACTGAACTTTCACATCCAAGACATCGAAAATTACAATGGGAAAGGCTGTCTGATCTCACATATAAGAGCATACTGCAAAGATCTCACATAGCGCCAAGCTAACGAGAGGTTGTTAATCTGCCTATTCCAAAAGAGTCTCACCGGGCCTGCTCTTCAATGGTTCACTTCACTAGACATGGCCTCAATCAAGACTTGGGATGACCTTAGTAAGGCATTCTCGGAAAAGTACACTTTCAACCTAGATCTGGTCCCTAAGCGCGAGGACTTGATCGCCATCAAGCAAAGAACCAACGAGCCATTTGGGGAGTATGTTGGTCATTAGCACGCCCTCGCTTCTCAAGTCAAGGATAGGCCCTCTGATGAGGAGACTCTCGAACTCAACATCCGAGGAGCATAGCTAGCCGTAGGGGCTTTGCTAAGCATCTAGCCAGTCACTAACTTTGCATCATTGATTCATGCAAGGGCATGCGTGGAAAGTACGTTGCATAACGGCAACTTCCCTTCGCTCACTACTTTCGCCAATCAAGCTACTACTGCCACTCACAAAAACAACAACAGCAGTCACTATGTTGCTAACCCACATTTGTTTCGGAAGAAGGACCAATCCAATGCTGTCATGGCATACATTGGATCTCCAACTGCACCAGGCAATGCATCTAAGCAGCCCAACTTGAATCAAGTAGTGTATAGGCCTACACCTAGTAGTACATAGAATACACCACAGATCACCACCACCACCCAGCCGATATATCTAGCCCCACCAACAGGGGAAAGACAAGACCAAGGGCAAAGACGACGTCGTCCTCGAAGACTCAACTTCACTCCTTTGGTTGAGCCATTGAATGCCATCCTACTAGAAGGTCATGTCACTCCTTACGCTGTTGGAGATTCGTCCACCGCCGAACCCCCTTCCACCATGGTATAAAGCGAATCTATCCTGCAACTTTGACCGAGTCGTAGGACACTCAACTGTCAATTGTTTCATGCTACTGCATGCAATTTAGGATTTGATTGACCATAAGGTCATCATTATCAACACACAGGAGGAAGGCACAACATTTACACCAACATCTACACCTACACAAGCACAATCATCACACCCTAGCATTGTAAACCAACCTTTGCCCAATCACGATGCCAAGACTTTAGGGATTGATGCCCTCTTCCCCTCGGGTTCTGGCACATTCACGATATACCCTTCTTCCCTTATCTTCTCGAACCATGAGTCTCCTATTGTGCATCACTATTATTTAGTTTTGTCCTGCTCTAAGTACACAATCCATATGATCTAGCAGACTGCAAGGCTGGATCGTGCCATCGCGTTCACCACTATGCAATCGAGGGTTCTCACACTTATTTGGTGGCAGAGCCCACTCAGTTCACCCAGCTTAGAGCCTAGCCAAATCCTTTCCCAACAAACCCATCACTAGTCATACTGGACCTAGCAACTCATCTGCCTCTGGTCATTAACTTGACTAGAGATACTTACTATGTCCCCTATGACTATGCCTCAGAAATGTGTGTCGAGGTCATGTAGTTAGGGAGAGTGTACAAGCTTGCAGCACTAGTTACTAGACTGAGCTACCTGGAACCCCTCCACTCACAACCCATGAGCCAACCACCTCAACCCATCGTAGAAGAAGTCCTCGCCAACACCACCAAGAAGGACCAACCCTATGTAGAAATTAGCACCCTACCTAAAAGGGTCAATGCGGACATCTCCAATTGGGACCTCATCCATGCATTCACAGAACACCTAGAGACCTTATTGAGGGTTTTCCAAGCAGCCCATGTATCCTCCACGATAAAGTTAGCCACCATCGAATGTATGGTCGGCATAATCGTGGTCCTTGAGGTTATTTCATTCTCCAACGAAGAGCTACCTCCGACAGGGGTTAACCATAATCAACTCCTATTCGTCACAGTGCAATATCAAAGCTTTTGCATCCCCTTGACGCTGGTGGATAATGGAGTAGGTTTAAATGTTTGCCCCCTGCGTACAACACACAAAATTGGATTCAAAGAGAGGACATCACACCAGCCACCAAAGGGATGACTACTTTTGATAACACACACCATGATGCCTTGGGGATTCTAGTTATTCCTCTCACTATCGGGCCAGTTGTATTCGATGTGGAGTTCTACATTGTAAATCTAGAGCCGTCTTTTAACCTTCTACTTGGGCACCCTTGGCTGCACAAGCGTCAAGTGATCCCTTCAACTCTCCATCGCATGGTTAAATTCCGATGTGGCGATGACATTGTCGCTGTCATGGCGGAAGACCTCGAGAAGGAGAAAGTCGATACTTTGTCTTTTGTTGATCCCCGAACTGTCCACTTTGACCCCAAGCCCACAGATGTCATGTTTAGGATTAATAGGTTCAAGCTAGTCAACTTTATCCCTGCTCTTGAGCGTGTCAGCCATCTGACCATCGCAACAACCCCTTGTTGATGGTTGAAAACTTGTATCGTAAATGGGGATACCAGAAAGGAACACCACTCGGGTGGTATGGCCATGGAATCATCGAGTCCATCTCGGTAGAGGAACGGAAAGAGCGTGAAGGACTCGGCTACGAAGGACACCGGTCGAAACCATGCTCACGGATACAACCATAGCTCGTCATCCCTCGAGGTTTGACTAACTTTATCAGCATTAGGTGCCTAGATCCAAACCAAAGTCAAGCTGCGGCGGCATCAACACATCAGGACACACCCAAACAATCACAAGAGTAGGTCTGCATCAAAGATTACTACTCAGAAGAGGAGAAGTCTATAGAAGAAGTTGCGTAGTCTTCAATTTAAGAGACTAACAGATACCTCATGCCAGCACAATTAGAGTAGGAAATGCCACATTCAATAGTGCTTGCCGTATAGTTAGCGATAGAGGCACCATCAATCTCAACTTCAGGGACAGTCTCACCAAGCTTGTCAGTTCATCAATTAGCCACCATGTCTGGTTCTATCCTAGAATCAGTAATAGGGTAGGAACTATAGCAATTTTGCCCATACTATGTCGATCTACCCTTAGATAGTGAAGAAGTAGACATTAGAGAAGCACAGATAGACAGCTTGGTCAGTGACCTTGAAGCCTTGTTCCAAGAGCCATTGGCCGCCCTAACGGAAGATGCTACTGAGCATGACTGACACAGGAAGGGTAATGCAGTTGTGGTGGAAACAAAGTCAGCCATCCACAGCAAGATCAACCCTCCATCATGGTCTTGACAGAACCAAAAAAAGCACCCACTAGACCAATTGAGTTAATCACTCCGTAGCCAGGAGGCAGGTCCAAGTGGTATTGACAGCTGAAACCTCACCTCAAATAGGGTGAGGGTCAAAAAAAAAGATCCTGAGCTAGGCGCAGGGGAGAGCATGGGAGGCATCACACATAACAGTTAGCAATAGGACAACTACCACTAAATATCAACCCTTGTACATACTAAGGAAAATCCAAAAAAATTGAAAAAACAGAAAACCCAAAAAAGTTAGAAAAGCATGAAAACCCAAAAAAATTGAAAAAAAAACAAGGGAGGTAGAAGAAAGTCACACCATGGTGCCAGTTCCCACAAATACGGTGATTGCACATCGCAAATACAGAGACACTAGAGTTAGTGTGCTTAATGTGAGATGTCACCAAGAACAGGAGGCAGAAGACATTGCCACCTCTTAGGTTGCAGTCCCAAACTTCCTAGAGGAAATCATGCCAGAGCTTATAACATATGGAGATGAGGATGATCTGAATAGCAAGGAAGACTACTATGCCACACTGGAACCCCAGTTCTATGATAATGATCCAGAAGGCCCGAATCTACACATGGAAGAGCAAACTGAGACAGTCAACATTGGCACAGGAGAGGACGTCAGGAGGTACGTATCAGCACCAAATTTTCACCACAAGCTCGAGAGGAATTCATAGCATTTCTAAAAGAGTACGCTGACGTTTTCGCCTAGAATTATGCCGATATAATGGGCCTAGACATCAAGGTCGTGGTGCACATGCTACCATTGAAGCATGATGTCAAACCAGTCAAGCAAAAACTCAAAAGGAGGTGACCTTAATAGCTCTTGAAACTTAAAGAGGAAATTGTGAAGCAGCATACAATGAACATCGTCAAGGTCATCCAATACCCAGAGTGGTTGGGCAACATTGTCCCAGTACCAAAGAAAGATGGGAACATCTGAATGTGCATAGACTACTGAGACCTCAATAAGGTGAGCCCCAAGGATGACTTCTCACTTTCTCACATCGATGTCTTGGTCGACAACACAATAGGGCATAAAATGTTATCATTCTTGGACTGATTCTCAGGATTCAACCAGATCAAAATGGTAGAAGAGGATATGGAGAAGACCTCTTCCATCACCCCCTAGGGAGTCTTCTGCTACAGGGTATTGTTGTTTGGACTCAAGAACGTGGGCACAACATATCAGAGAGCCATGATAGCACTATTCCATGACCTCATGCAACAAGAAATTGAGGTGTACGTGAATGACATGATCACCATGTCCAAAGAGCTTGAGGATCTTCTCTCCTGCCTATGAAAGTTGTTCGACCATTTAAGGAAGTATAAGCTATGTCTCAACCCTAACAAATGTGCATTTGGGGTATCATCCAGAAAGCTCCTTGATTACATCATCAATTAGAGAGGCATAGAGGTGGATCTACATAAAGCTAAAGCCATTATCGACATGCCACCCCCTACTACTAAAAGGGAGGTCTGAGGATTATTAGGGCGATTGTAGTATATTAGTAGATTCATAGTGCAGCTCAGCCCAGTCTGCAAGCTGATCTTCCAACTCTAAGGAAAAAATGCATAGACGCAATGGAACGACGAATGCCAAGTTTCTTTTGACATGATCAAGCAACTTTTAATGAAGCCTCTAGTCTTAATTCCCCCAATGCCTAGATAGCCTCTGCTCTTATATCTCTCAACTACACAGCACTCTATAGGCATAGTTCTAGGGCAACATGATGAGTCAAAGTGCAGGGAAAGGGCAATCTACTATTTAAGCAAGAAATTCAATGACTAAGAGGTCAAGTACAACACCATAGAGAAGGTCAACTTATCCCTAGTGTGGGCCACCCAACGACTCAAGCACTATATGATGGCTTACCTGGTATTGCTATTGTATCGGCATGATCTTATGAAATATTTGTTCTAGAAGCTAGCACTAGTAGGTAGATGTGTTAAGCGACAATTCTTGTTATCCCAATATGACATCACCTTTGTCACGCAGAAGTCAGTAAAAGGACAAGCCATGGTAGATCATCTAGCTAACTTACCATTGCCTGAATATCAGCCATTGTAGACATAGTTCCCTAATGAAGATATCCTATTCACCATAGAGGACAAAGAGCTTGATAGCCCAAGAAATGAGTCACATTAGCATTTATACTTTGATGGAGCTATCAACAGGAAGGGTAAAGGAATCGGTGTGGTGCTGTCAACACTGCAAGGACAACTGGCTCCGTTCGCTAAAAAGTTGACCTTTGAGTTCACTAACAATGAGGCAGAAAATGAATCATGCATCCTAGGGTTACAACTAACACCTGACCATCGCACACAAAAGTTTCAAGTACAAGGCGATGCAATGTTGATGATCTCACACATCAATGGTGATTGGAGGACCAAGGACCTAAATCTTATGCCATACCATGAATTCTTGCTAAAGCTCGTCAAAGAATTTGAGGACATCTGGTTCTCTTCCATGAACAAGGAAAGCACTGCCTATGCGAACGCACTAGCCACCTTAGCATCCTAGCTCTCGAATACTAGAGGATGAAAAAGTCGAAATACCAGTCACTTGCATGAAACAACTGACCCATTGCATGAGCATAGAGGAGGTAAATGCAATAGAGGAGTCTCCATGGTATCATGATATCAAGGTCTATCTAGAATCAAACGCCTCAGCCATAGATAAGAAAATCATAGCACGGTTGGTGTCAAAAAACATTCTTGGAGTTGGACACCTGTATAGAAGGTCCTACAATCGAATGCTCTTGCAATGTGTATATGAGAAAAAGCCTAACACCTTGATTCTTCAGATCCATGTAGGAACCTACGGTTCGCACATGAACAGGGTGCTTTTAGCCAAGAAGACCATGCTACAAGGCTACTTCTGGTTGACCATGGAAACCAACTGTTGTCAATTCATGCGTAGATGCCATAGTTGCCAAATCCATGGGACCTTCATCCACACTCCTCCACAGTAATTGTACAGCATGTCCTCACCATGGCCCTTCTCCGCTTGGGAAATAGATGTTATCGGGGCCATACACCCACTAGCCTCCAACGGTCATCATCACATACTAGTAGCTATTGACTACTTCACAAAGTGGGTAGAAGCAACCTCTTACAAGACCGTCACCACTACTATGTTAGAATGGTTCATTAGAAAAAACATCATAGCACAGTATGAGGTCCCACACGCCATCATCTCATACAACAGAAAGGACTTCATTGCCAAAAGGATCGAGAATTATCTACATAGCTTCAAGATCAATCATCATAGGTCATCTCCTTACCGACCACAAATGAATAATACAGTCGAGTCTACAAATAAAAATCTTACCAAGATCCTGAGAATGATGGCGATGACTCACAAAGATTGGCATGAGAAACTCCCCTACGCATTGTGGGCATATAGAACATCAATCAAACCTTCCACAGGAGCAACACCATACTCACTGGTGTATGGCATAGAGGCAGTTCTCCCCATTGAAGTAGAGATCCCATCTCAAAAATTCTTAGACAAGTTGAGCTCAAGGAAGCAAAATGGGTAGAAAAGAGTTATGTCTAGCTAAACCTCATAGATGAACATAGACTACAAGCCATATACCATGCACAATGCTATCAAAGGAGAATTGCGAGATCCTGCCAGAAGAATGTCCAACCTAGAAGCTTTGCACTAGGTGACATTGTACTGCTAGCAATCCATCTCCCTGATGCCTGTGGAAAGCTTAGGCCCAATTGGCATGGCCCATATGGCATCAAGAGAATCTTCTCTAGGGTGTGGCAATCTTAGAGGACATAGACCACATAGAGTAATCGGAGCCAGTCAATGCATGCTACCTGAAGAAGTACTACCAATAACTGGGAGATGTATCCTTTCCTTGCAAAGTCATCATCCACCACCATTGCACGCATCACCATGCACTCTACATACCTACCGTCTTGTCCCAACATTCATGCATTTTGCATTACATTTTCATCTATGTTTTGTTTTTGCACTTGTCCTTTGCATTACAATAAATAAACCCACACATAAGTAAAATCATCTTTAGCATCTGCATAATCATAGCTCGGTGACGAAAACCATGGAAAGCTAGCTTGCCTAAGAAGGGGTTATCCTCCTTAGTTGATACTACTTGAGTTTTCTAGACAAGTGAGGGAGCCACCATCCACTAGGAACAATGCAAAGTACCCAAACCCCTTAAAGGACCTACACCTCCAAAGGGAGATAAAATGATAGGACGAGAGCAAGAGGGTGAGCAAAAAATATAAATATGCATAAGGGCATCAAAAGAAATTTGAAGATAGAAGACACAGAAAGAAGCTAGCCCTAAAGAGAGAAGCGAGTAGAGTACCTTGGGGAGGAGTTGTAGTACGTAGCTAGAGAGCCCACATAGCTAAAAGGGACTAGCCACCCGTTCTTCTCAAAATTTAAGCAACCTCAGTCACCACCTAAGTACCCATTGCCCCTAAGCAAAGGGGAGAGTGAGCCTACAAGCCCATGAGGGAGTAAAAGAAAAGAGTAGGTGTAGGACCCACAGGAGGTTTCAGTGTAGAGCATTGTTCCCCCACACCACCAACTAACCACAACCTCGCCTATTCCAGAGCGCCACTAACAAATTAGGACATTCATGAAGGGTCTAGTGAGTCGACAGCAAACCCCTCCTTCACGACAATCATTGAAAGCTTCCTGGTACGAAGGCAAATAAGAAATAGAGAAAAAGCATTAGCGTGCCAGGCATGGGCATTCATCTCTTTCACGTTCGAATTTGCAAGCATTCACGCAGCCTTCAACCAAGGGCATATCAGCTGCTCTTGTTCAGATATCACCAAGATAGTACTTCAACGAGGAGCCTATCAGCCACTCTCCGGGTCAAGTTCTCTCAACTCGTCACCATGAACCAGGGGCATGTCGATAGCCCTCTGGTATAACCCACATCAATCTGCTGCAGCTAGCATGTCATCGCACCACATTACAACACTTTCATGCGGCAAATACAATCGAGGTTCTACGCTCAACAGTCGCCCACTAGGGGCATGTCAGCTACCCTTTGGTCGACACCAATACAACAGTCAATAACGGAACGCCGCATGCAAGGCATCAACCTCAGTTGCACTTAGCAAGCACTTAGAATCCAACATCACATTCTTCGCATAGTAGTATCCAATGCTCCTACAAGCATCAAATCACACCTCACTGTTGCAATGATCTAGGGTGCACTCATATACGATGTCCAAACCTAGCAAGCCCTATCTGGCCAGATGAGCTGGTTTGGTCCCTCACACTTGTTTCCTTCTGTTCTCCCATGGTAGCTCCTCTCGATACCAGGGGCATCTCTTTTTACCCTGGTATCTCTAGACCTACCCTCATACCTGTTCTAGTATCATTCTTTCGATATTAAGGGCATGTCAGTTGCTCTGTGGTGTCATCTCTCTCTATTCCAGGTGTAACTTCTGAATCCACCAATCCCTCCATTAGCTTTTGGCTCTCTACTTTGGACAAATGAAATCCATTTTGCCTCATGCCCCTCCTCATTTCCTTAGGCTAATAACCTAAACTATCACTCAAGTTGATAACCTAAACTATCACTTAGGCTGTTAATCTATACTATCACTTAGGCTGATAACCTAAACTATCACTCAGGCTAATAACTTAAACTATCACTAAGGTTGATAACCTAAACTATCACTGAGGCTGATAACCTAAACTATCACTTAGGCTGATAACCTAAACTATCACTTAGGCTAATAACCTAAACTATCATTCAGGCTCATAACTTAAACTATTACTCAGGTTGATAACCTAAACTATCACTTAGGCAGATAACCTAAACTATCACTCAGGCTAATAACCTAAACTATCACTCTGGCTAATAAACTAAACTATCACTTAGGCTGATAATATAAACAATCACTGAGGTTGATAACCAAAACTATCACTATGGCTGATAACCTAAACTATCACTTAGGTTGATAACCTAAACTATCACTTAGGATGATAACCTAAACTATCACTTAGGCTAATAACCTAAACTATCACTCAAGCTCATAACCTAAACTATTACTCAGGCTAATAAACTAAACAATGACTCAGGCTCATAACCTAAACTATCACTTATGATGATAACCTAAACTATCACTCAAGTTGATAACTTAAATTATCACTTAGGCTGATAACCTAAACTATCACTTTGGCTGATAACCTAAACTATCACCGAGGTTGATAACCTAAACTATCACTTAAGTTGATAACCTAAACAATCACTCAGGCTGATAACCTAAATTATCACTCAGGCTGATAACCTAAATTATCATTCTAGCTGTTAACCTAAACTATTACTCAGGCTAATAACCAAAACTATCACTCAAGCTAATAAACTAAGCTATCCCTAAGGCTGATAACCTAAACTATCGCTTAGGCTAATAACTTAAACTATCACTCAGGCTGATAACCTTAACTATCACTTAAGCTGATAACCTAAACCATCCGGTCTGTAGGTTCGTCAACTTATCGTACCCCTCCTTTTTGGGATGACAATCCAAACTGTCTGACCGATGAATCCGTCATCTCATCACACCCCACCCTCGGCTGGCAAGCGCAACAGCCTTGATGAATGTCCCTGTCTATCTTCAGATTGATATCCTAAATTGTCCAGTTGACATTTTTCATCAGTCTGCCCATGACTAGTAAGTCTGATATCTTATCACGCCTCCACTGTCCTTTCCATCTAATACCCCAATCTGTTTGACTGATAGGCCAGCAATCTATCATGCCCCTGTCGTGCGGCCAGCCCGATAATCTTGTCCAAGCCTCTCTCGGTGCGAGTCGAATAACTCATGATGTTACCCTCTACGGGCTAGCGGGTTACTAACTTGTCGCTTGTTTCATGCATCCCCCATCTCTTTGCATTAGAGTCAACCCTTGCATTAGCATCATGCATGGGCCCAAAGTCATGATTTTCAATGCATCGACCGAATATATGGCTCACAGCACAACAACAAATATCACCCTCCCGCGGACTCAGGCAAGGTGTGTTGTCAACCCTGAGCATTGATCTTGGTTCCCTCAACCTTGCTCAGGGAGGGGCATCTATAGACACCCCGATTTTGTAGTCATTTGGCAGAGGACTTTCCAGATCATGCTCTAGCAACAATAGACCCAACCAGACCCTTTAAACCCAAAAATGAGCCAAAACCTATCATGAAACCCCAACTAGGAGCCAGAGCCCAAATCAAACACCATAGGCCCAACCGTAAACCCATTTCGCCCTACAAAGATAAGACTAAAACGGAAGTCAAAGATAAACCTAAAAAATAAACTAAAATTGAAATCAAACATCAACCTCAAAAATAAACTAAACTAAAACAGAAATCAATCCTAATCCTAAAAAAATAAACTAAACTAAAATGAAGGTCAAACCAAAGTATAAACCGAAAAAATAAAATAAATTAAAATAAACTAAAACCAAAATTAAACTTAAACCTAAAAAATAAAGTAAATTGAAAATAAAACCAAACCTAAATCAAACCTAAAAAAAAGAATAATAAATAAAAATAAATCGAAACCAAAACCAAACCTAAAAATTAAAAAATAAATAAGCACTAACCCAAAAACAATAAACCAAAAATAAATCCACACCATAGGCCCAATCTAAACCCTATGTCCACACACAACCCATGCAAACCCAACTCATCCTCACCATTCATTCAAAGGCCATACATCCGATGTCCCTCATGCAACCATGTGCCCTATAAAAGCCACCCATCTTCACAACAAAATAAAATTGCAGAAGAAGAAGGGAGAATTCACGTAGAGGGAAGAAAGGAAGAGAAAAGGAGAGAGAGAAAAACCCTAGCAAGGTAAGAAGAGAAACACCCACAAAAACCCTAGCATCCACATGAAGGAGAGGAAGAGAGAAAGTTCTGTCGCAGCCCAAGGCCCCTTCCACGTCCAACAACTACTACTGCCATTGGAGGATGTCAAAACTCATCTATCACACAGGTATACCTCTTATCCTCGTGGGAGTTTCTTATATGCTTGTTATATTCATGTTTTCAATGTGTATTAGTGTATGTTTGAGGGTTTTCTCATTGTTTTATATTGGTTCATCGTGTTATTCATGTTTTCCGATGATGAGTAGCCATCCATGTAAGGCCACCAACCCATGAGCGTGAGTGGTGATCCTTCTCCCTCGTTGTCATATGCATCACGTCTTCCCCAAGGCCTGTAGTCCACATGAACACGATGGCCTTGTACACCACATCCATAACCAGCCACATTCAACCCATACCCAATGCCACCTCCAATAGTCCAAAATACCCTATACCTATGCATGAGAAAGAGAGAGAGGTAGCTCATGAACCCAACACCACGTCCATGCAGTCCTCCACACCCTAAAACCATGCAAAAGAGAGAGAGAGAAGCAACCCATGAATCTACACCACTCCAATAGTCCCAAAAACCCCAGTAACCCATGCACCAAGAGAGAGAGAGAGAGAGAGAGAATCCAAACCCTCCACCGAAGCCTTGACCCATACATGCAGGATAGAGAGAGAGTGAGAGAGAGAAGAGGATAGGTTCTGCAACCCTAGAACAACCCCTACATGCAAGAGGAGGAACACAACCTCTAGTCGCCATAACGAGAGGTGACTGATCTTGTCACCAGACCTATAGGCGTCGAGTTAAGGCACTTATCAAGTAGGCGACGGATGATCCTTGGAACATTTTTCCTGCATGCTTTGATTTTTATTGTCTATGTTGGTTTTTTATCACCTACAGTAGTGATCTGAATAAATGAAAATGATAATATTACTGTCTACTGTCATTTTGGCTCTTTACCGGCTTCTAGGGTTATTTTCTGTCCACTGACAAGGTGGAAGCTATTTACTTGATAGCAAGGTTATAGTACTTTAGGATCCTTTATCTAGAGTGACCAACTAAGTAGAGTGAACCCAGGTCGGTGCATGTCGCATACCCATACTGTAACATCTGGGCCCGGTTGTCCATTTGTATTTAATAAACCATGTATTATAGTGATTTTGTGCTTAATGGTTTATTAATGGATAACCTGTTGTTTCTTGGTTGTGTGTGGTTGTGGGTGGTTTTCTGTGCATCTGGTTGCAATCTGG
>JAMKQA010002622.1:0-27943 GCA_024699735.1 Posidonia australis
CCCCCCCCCCCCCCCCCCCCCCCCCCCCCCCCCCCCCCCCCCCCCCCCCCCCCCCCCCCCCCCCCCCCCCCCCCCCCCCCCCCCCCCCCCCGCGGTTAGATACATGCATGCACGGTGACCGAACAACGTGGGCACCTCTGCACGTCAACCAACCACCATCTGCACAAAGTACAGGACCCAACGAACGGTCTTCACTCGTAGACCCATACGCAAACAGGGACAAGAGCACAGTGCCTCCACTTAAGGACAACGCACAAAAAAGGTCAAACAGTGGGACCCAAGCACAAAACCACAAAATTATTTAAATGGCCTTGCACTAGTAACACCCGCCTATTATAAAATTCATTCAAATTATATAATTACAATAAAATGAATTTTCGGGTGTTACACTTAGCCTCGGTGTTCTACCATTCATTCGCTTCCTCCCTCCTCTATCAGCCTCCCTGTCATGCACCTCCTCCGTGCTCTACCTCTCATTCAACTCCTCCCTCAACCTCCCCCTCCTTGTCGTGCGACTTTGCCAATCTCATCGTCGCTTTTGTTGGTAGGTAGGGTTTTGTAGTGATTTTTTACTTTAATCTCATCATCATTTCTTCCTCAATGTAGTAGTAGTATTGTTTCTAGGGTTTTACTATTTTGATCTAGGGTTTTACTGTTTTGATCATTGCTTGGAGGAAATGTGGCATTGTGGTTTTACTATTTTAATCTAGGGATTTACTTTTTTCATTTAGGCAATCTCATCAGCTTTGATTTTCTCAACTTCAAATTGTTGAAAGCATGCCTTCATTCAAGATAAATAGAAAGTAATGGGTTATTGTGACTATAGAGTGCATAAGCATAACCAACACTTATGAAGTAATTAATGTGTCATTACTTTTGGCTATTATGACCATAGAGTGCACTAGTTCTCAAGCCACCATTACATTCTCGAAAGTTGAATAGCCTACTACAAATGCTTCTTCATTAGTAAATATACTAGTAGGAATAATAGGTTATAAATGATGTTGTATGATCTTGGTAATTAACTTGTAGGAAACATTAGCCAAACTAATTGGACGATGATCTTCTAGCGCTTGGGGTTTATCATTCTTTGATGAAGAATGATATTAGTGTGACTAATGCCAACTGATAACTTGATCGAAACAAAAATGGAGGTGACCATGCTCATGATAAACTACAAGCATGACTAGAAGGGTTGGTAAATTTTATCTGGACACTATCAGGACTTGGTGCCTTAAGAGGATCCACGGGAAATAAAGCTTCTTGATCTTCTTAAAGAGTAAGAATAGCTATATCAAATCTTAATCCCTAAATCCTTAAAACACTGTTTATGTGTCTTTTTAGTTGTCTTTATGTTTTAACTTTGAAATCTATCAATCTTTTGTTTGTTAATGTAATTACAAAAATGACGATAGGGACATTCCCAACAGTACATCCAAATGATACTCTAAATTTGATCATATTCATCTTCCATTTGACTACTACCATATAGATGATGTGGTGATTAGTTAATCTGTTAGTTTGTTAGTTCAGGTCATTAACTCAGTTAGTTGCTAGTTTGTTAATGGTTGTTAGTTTGTTATAAACGATTGACTGTGAGCATGCCAAGTTAGCTGGTGAGTTGTCGTGGTTGTTTAAACATGTAATGTCATTGAGAAATAATGTAAAAATTAAGAAGTTTCTTTGTCTGTAGAATTTACACTAAACTTTGTCTTCTTCCTCTCTACCTGCTATTTACTTTCATGGTGTCATTCGCCTTCTTACGTCATTGTGTCTTATCAAGACCTATGGATATGGCTTCATTCTCATCGTGCACTGGAGCTACAACTAGTGCTTTCGGCCAACTTGCTGCTTCTCCTACTAGTGCATCTCCGATTTTCATCAACAATATCAATGGCTTGATTCCAATCAAGCTTGATGGAACCAATTATTTGATGTGGCAATCTTTGTTTGAGCCAATCCTTCAAGGACAAAATTTGATGCAACATATTGATGGCTCTGCATCTCCACCTTCCCATGGCTCGTCGGAGTATAATCACGGGTATACTACTGATTAAGTTCTCTTATCTTGGATCAATGCTACATTATCTGTCTTTATGCTTCCCTATATTATTTGCACTACATCTTCTAAAGAAGCTTGGGATAAGCTTGCTAAATGTTTTGGTAAATATCACATTTGTACACGTTCTTTCTCTACACAAACAATTGCATAATATCCGGAAAGGATCCTTGTCTATGAGTGAATACTTGCAACGATTCAAATCTATAACTGATCAACTTGCTGCAACCAATTCACATGTTTCTGATGGTGTGCATTCTAAATGGGTTATCCATTGAGTATCGCTCATTTGCTTCTTCCATACGAGAACAATCAACCTCTGTAACGTTTGATGAGCTTCACTCTCTTTTGATTGCTGAAGAATTATGTTTATTGGATGAGTGCTCTTCTGAAGCTATCCATGCCATGGCTGCTCAAAATCAGTCTAAGAAAGCTGTCCAAAATCACAAAGTTTCTTAAAGCTTCAAGAATTCAGCTAATAGAGGTAACTTAGTCAAAAGTGTGCCAACAAATACTCAACAACCACCATTACTGCCGACACCTGGTTCTACCACAATGTCACACAATAAGATTCAATGTCAAATTTGTCAAAAGTTTGGTCATTCTACTATTGATTGTTTTCAGAGGTTAAATATGAATTACATTGGCAATTAACCTGTTGAGAAGCTTATAGCCATGATTGCTAATACGGTTGTTGGTCTTGATGAAAGTCTATGGTATATTGATACCAGTGCCTCTCATCACATTACCTCTGATTTTGGAAACCTCCAAATTTCTTCACCCTATCATGAATTTGACTCAGTCCGGCTAGGTAATGGTGAAATGCTTTCTATTTCTAATGTTGGCAACTTCTCTTGCTCGACAGGTGGACCTACTTTCTCACTAAATCAAGTTCTTCATTGTCCTAAAGCATCCTTCAATTTGCTATCTGTAAAACGTTTTGCTCGTGATAATTGTTGCTTATTTCAGTTTGATGATGATGGTTTTCTTATCAAGGGCAAGATCACAGGGAGGATTCTTCATCAAGGGCAAGCTGAAGGCGACATGTATCCTATCAGCTTCATGGCAACGAAAACTTCTCCCAAAGTTTTTATTAGTAGCAGAGATTCCACCAAAATTTGGCACAACAGGCTTGGTCATCCACCTATTACAATTCTCTCTAAAGTTCTTCATTAACTTCACCTACCATGTTGTACCTTTTTAGATTCTATATGTTCTTCCAGTCAAAAAGGGGAAAGTTGTTATCTTCCTTTTCCTTTAACTACTTCTTCAACCACACCTCCACTTCAACTATTACATTGTGATCTGTGGGGACCTTCTCTCATTATCACTGTTGCAGGCTTCAAATTTTATATCCTAATAATTGATGATTTCTCAAGATATACCTGGATGTTTCCAATTAAGTAAAAATCTGAATTTTATCATGTCTTTATGGATTTTTGCACTCTTGCTGAAAATCAATTCAATTTGACCGTTAAAACCATCAAAACTAATAGTGGTGGTGAATACTTTAGTAGGCTTCTTACTAACTTTCTTAGGACAAAGAGCATTATTTATCAAAAGTCTTGACCATATACCCCTGAGCAAAACGGTGTAGTAGAGAGGAACCATTGTCATTTGGTTGAAATTGGTTTAACCTTGTTGGCCCAATCATAACTTCCATTATCCATGTGGCTTGAGACTTTTAGCACGGCTATGCATTTAATCAATCGTCTTCCTATTGCAGCTCACAGTAGTATCTCTCCATTTTAGTTATTATTTAGTAAACAACTAGATTATTTTCAATTAAGGCCATTTAATTGCAGCTACTATCCATGGCTCCAACCCTATAACTCCAATAAACAGCAATTTCACAGTACTGAATGCATCGTTATTGGCTATTGACAAAATTTGAAAGGCTATAAGTATTGGCACCCTTCCTCTGGTAGAGTATACTTATCAAGAAATGTTCGTTTCAATGAACAAAAGTTTCCATATTTGCTGCTATCCAATTCATCTACTAATGATGCCAGCTTGCAAAATTCTCAGACTTCATCTACATCATGGTTTTTATTTCCTACTTCTTCTGCTAGTTCTCAATCCCATAATTTTACTGCTCTTGTCAACTACTCGAATCCTTCTCAACCTTTTACTTCTTCTTCTATTCCTTCTTCCTTGATAGTTCTAATTCCTCTAGTGTCCCCATTTGCTCTACCTCCAATTCTATTAGTTTATCTCATTTTACAGATAGTTCTACTTCAGATGTTTCCCATTCATCTATTCCACCTGTTAACACCCAGGTTAATCTTCATCCTATGCAAACCAGATCCAAATCTGGTATTTATAAAAAGAAAATTTTTCTTAGTACCAAACACAGGTTGTCTACTACTCTTGTTTCTACTTTTGTTTCTACACCCACATCCTATACTCAAGCTTCCAAGCCTTCTCAGTGGAGGCATGCTATGGATTTGGAGTTCTATGCATTTCAAAATCAACAAACATGGGTGCTAGTTCCATACAATTCCACCATGAATGTTGTAGGCTGCAAGTGGGCGTATAGAACGAAACTAAACTCTGATGGCAGTTTAAATAAACACAAAGCAAGGCTTATTGCAAATGACTTTCATCAGATGCCTGGCATTGACTTTGTTGAAACATTTAGTCCTGTAGTGAAACATGCAACCATAAGGACTATGCTTGCTCTTGTTGTAAACGTTGGTTGGTCAATCAGGCATTTAGACGTCGAAGGTGCTTTTCTACGTGGTACTTTGGAAGAGGATGTTTATATGGACCAACCACATGGCTATGTTGATGTTGATAAGACTCATCATGTTTGCAAGATGCTTAAGTCCATTTATGGTTTACATCAAGCACCTAGATCGTGGTATACTAAGTTCTCTTCAAAACTAGAAGAGCTTGACTTCTACACGATTGTATCAGAACCTTTAGTATTTGTGTTCTACAAGGATAGTATTCTCATATTTCTTTTGCTTTATGTTGATGACATTATACTCATGGGAAACAATAATGATTTTATACAGCAACTAATAGAAAATCTAAGTCTTTCTTTTCACATGAAAGATATGGGTGCTCTATCTTATTTTTTTAGGCATTTCTATCTCCGAGTCTTCTAAGTCCGTACATCTGTCTCAATCCAAGTACATTTTGGATGTTCTTGATCGATTTGATATGAGTAGTTGCAAACCTGTGTCTTCTCTTGTAGCAACTCAAAAGCTTTCTAAACTTGAGGGTAAACCTTTGAATGATCCAACTCAGTATCGTAGTATTGTTGGCACTTTACAATACATAACCTTAGCCCAACTTGATATATCCTTTGCTGTAAATCAAGCTTGCCAATTCCTTCAGCATCCTACTGATGTTCATATGATGGTAGTCAAGCAAATTTTGAATATCTCAAAGGCACCATTACTTCTACTCTGGTTTTTAGTCCAGGATCTTCTCAACTAATTGCCTATTGTGACTTTGATTGGGTTGGTTGTTCGACTGATCGTTGTTCAACACAAGGCTTTTGCATTTTCCTTGGTTCTAATCCAATCTCCTGGAGCTCTAGGAAGCAAACAATTGTGGCTCAATCATCAATTGAAGTAGAGTACCGTAGCTTGGCATTAGTAGCAAGTGAGTTGTGTTGGGTTCAATCACTGCTCAAGGAACTTCACTGTTCATCACCAACAACTCCTGTTATCTGGTGTGATAATATCTCTGCCATCTCTCACTCACAATCCTTTGTTCCATGGTCGTACCAAGCACATTGAAGTTGATGTGCACCTTATCAGGGTGAAGGTTGTTGTCAAAAGTTTGAAATTTCAATATGTTACCTCTATTGATCAGGCTGCTAATATATTCACCAAAGGTTTGCATCCCCAGCGACTTCAATTTCTCAAATCCAAACTAAGCATCATTGATCACTTTGCTCAGTTTGACGACAAGTGATAAGTGTGCTGATTAGTTAGTCTGTTAGTTTGTTAGTTCAGGTCATTAACTCAATTAGTTGCAAGTTTGTTAATGGTTGTTAGTTTGTTATAAATGATTGACTATGAGCATGCCAAGTCAGCTGGTGAGTTGTCGTGGTTGTTAGACTTGTGGCTATTTAAACATGTAATGCCGTTGAAAAATAATGTAAAAATTAAGAAGTTCCTTTTTTGCAAAATTTACACCAAACTCTGTCTTCTTCCTCTCTACCAGCTGTTTACTTTCAATAGATACAAGTGAATTCTTGGGTATAGTGAGAGCACACTCATAAGCATAACTTGTAGGTTAGAGAAATATGGTCAATCAATTAAAACTAAAAAGAATACAAAGAACTATACATTTTTCATGTTTTTTGTAAATTTTGAAGTTGGAAATCACAAGTTTGATGACTTTTATGAATAACTCCAACAAAATAACTTTTATGAAAGTTTAGACTTTCTTAAGAGGCCTTCTGGACCAAACCCCTACCAAACCAAGTATTTGACAAAAACTCTTATACAAGTACAACTACTTTCCTACGAATACTTGACTTTTTAAGCTACATATCTTTTTGTTTTGGTTCTCTCTTTCTCATATTTATACATTTCAAATTATAAATTAGAAAACAATCAAATATTTTATCTCTCTCCTATTTTTTTACATGCATACAAGCACATTTAAATCTATTTTAATGAACCCTTTAGTTTGACAATTTTTTTTTCTCAAATGAGCTCTACATATTTAGGTGATTCCTTTTCTTTTTCCCATTTTTGGAACTCTTGCTAAATTAACGTTACTCATTATGATGGTTGCCAGACACTGCTCTGAATCTTTTAACCACTTTGGGCCTAATAATATGAAGAATGCAGTCACTATACCATTATGTTTTACAATGTTTTGCAAAACAAAATATGTAAATACTTCCTCGTGAATGATGATAAATTTTTTTTTTTTTTGATATCGGTATGCATATATTTTCTCCTTGCGGTCCGTGAGATTCGAACCTGAGAGGGAGGTGGAAGTTCCACTCTTCCTGGCCAACTGCACTATGGTAGTTGGTTAATGATGATAAAATATTGCCATGAGAAAGCATTAATTATTCACTTATTAGCATTTTCTTAACCTTTACATTTTGTATAAATGATTTACGTTTTTTTTTCTTAATTTTTCCCATACACTCCAAACATTTGGAGTACTGCTTAAAGAATAGAAGAGCTGTGAAGATAAAGTTCATAATAGAACAAGCATTGGACTGTCAACAGGCAATTCTAAATTCTATCGTTTAATTCTTCATTGATTGTCTAGGTTTCACATTTGGGATCCTAATCAAATGATTTGGATCCCAAACGTTTTAAAAGAAATTAAATTTCAAATGAATGAATTAGGTACTTCATGCGTCAAGTAGGAGTATTTTGGCTGAAAAAAATATCTAATGTGTACAACATGCATGATGAATACTATCTACAGTCAACACTATTATGTAAGAATCTAATAGGTCGTAGGTTATAGGAATTGCTATTGACTCATAGTAAATCTTTCTAAATGCTTTTGAATATGTGTAGTTGTTTATTTTGCTATATTATTTTACTTCGCTATATTATTTTACTTCATAATAGATCAAAGAGTAGGATAATTAAAAAATAATTGCATAATATATCAAGACACACTATGCACACACATGCATTATAATAAATTACATATCAGAGGCTAGGTATGCATTCTTAGCATGCTAAGTGTGTGTGAGTACCACATGAAGGCCGTTCTAATCATTGCCATGCAATAATTTACTTTCTTTTACCATTACAATTATTGTAACTTTCTTTTGTAGAAGAAATATCTTCACATCATGATTGGATATATACAAGAGCTGTGGATAAAAAAGTGTGTAACATTTGTCAACATGGTGTTCAGAAGTTTATAAATTTTGCATATAATCAAGGTCAAGGCATTATAGAAAATAATGGTAGGATTATATGTCCTTGTTATAGACACCTTAGTTTTGCAGTCAACTGTTGGCCAACTCCTTCAGAAGAATATGCTTAGATCGACTAACCAATACCATGTCCTTTTCCTTCCAACACCCCAATCAAACCATCTTTCACTCCTAAAACTTAAATCTCAACCATTAACACCAACTCAAGTCTGTTTGTGGCTCAGATGCCTAAGCAAACGAGCCAAAATCCATGCAATAGGGCATGAATCTGGGCCGACTGCATGTGAGGGCTGCGTACAGGTACCATGGGTTTGGGCAGTGTATGCCCTGAGTCAGTAGCGATGAGCGAAGGATTAAGTTGTCCTTTCACAAGAGGAGCATTAAATCCTAGCTTCCTGTTAGCCTACATGGTTCTCAGCATGGTCCACTTTGCATCTGGACCATGAAGCCCTCTTTGTTAAATTAAATTCCCTTCAATCCACCTTGATTAACTCCTAGTCGTTCCTGTAGGGAGTTGTTGAAAATCCATGGCCAGCAGAAGCTCCAACTCCCTATAAAACAACCCACCACCTCCGATGAGGATACTCCTCACCACCGCCTTTCCTTGTCGTCTCTTGGTCATCCTCCTCCCTCCTTGGCTCTTCCCACACCACACCAGAACCTTCACTAGTTTGCAATCCCCTCCGTCACCCCACCAACCATCATTCAAAACCCAACACCACCACCTAACCTCTGCAACTGTCTAGAGCATCCTCCACTTGAACATTCAACTCCACCACCCTTTCTGGATCTCTGTGAGTGGAGACAAGCATTTCCCGACCATCCCCGAGCCTTGACGACATTCCTCAATCCCCAATTCCGCCATGCCAGAGCACGATGCTGGAGCCATGACCAAGCCACATCAAGAAGCATCAACTCGAACTTCCTCAAGTGAGGAACTCATCCCTACTCTTTCCTTAGTAGTTTCCTATTCCATTGGGTTATACTTTCCGGTTGTGTGCTACCTTGACTCTTTTTCACATTGCATTTTCATCTCATTCCATCGACAAACAGTGAAGGACCTGTGTGAGGCCAATGGCCACTAAACACAGGGTCAAGGCCATTTCGGCGTGTTTGTTCCTTCGTCCCTTATCCTCCACAACGCCTTGAAACTTTGTCTGAGTTCCTAAACTTTCTCCATGGTCAGCTAGACCCAAGCAAGCATCGACACAACCCATGAGGACAGGTGAGGTAGGACCTACATTCATATCTTGTTTTCTGGCTTCCTGTGCATCCCTCTCACCCCTCCTTTGGTTCCTTAGTTGCCATAGAGGACAAACATAACTTCCCAGCCCCGTTCATGACTAGAGAAAGGCATGCAGTCCAATGACACAATCCGAAGGAATGGAGTGAGCACCGTTTGTTTTCAATCGGATTTTTATGCTTGCATTCCTTCATCTATGTTTGAATATGGTTTCTAGATGAATACATTGTGTTTTCATAGACTTAATTGCTCTAGGAGAACGATGAAAGTCTGCTATCTGAAGTACATGGCTAGCACACGTATTAGGCCCGCATGCATGTGTCGTGGCTTGGTTGTGCATTTTTGCTAGATCCAATGCACAACCAGACTGAGCCCTCACTCCCTACTACCCTTGTTTTGTCTGATTCTTGTGTGGGTTTTTGATCCAGCACTACCTTCTACTCTGATTTAGTCATTTTCTTTACTTGTTCATTATTTCTTACATGTTTTTACCATTGCATCGTCCCATGCTTCAACGCAAGCATACATTGATATTCAAATTCCTACATAGCCACGCATGTAAACGATTAAGCTGGGAAAAACTGATTTATTGGGCGTGTGAGAGTGTCTAATACCTTCCCCATGCAAAACAGGAGCCCTTATCCTTTCTTTGGCACGTAATGACTTATGTGTCGCATCCATCTGACATGAAGCATCACTTTCAAAACTTGCATTGTTTTCGATTTACTTCTTTACACGGTTTTCCTTGTCTTCCATATTTAATAGACTAGGTAGCGATTCCTTTTCCTTATCCATTTTTATCTAATTTGTTTTGATGTTTTCGAGTTAAACATCCTTTCTCGGATTCGCTTTTCCCTGTGACCTTATTGGTCCATGAGTTCGACTTTTGAACCTGACTCGCAGGTCAGTCATTGGCATGGCCACAAGAAGCCACGACCAATGAAAAGAAAAAAAGTAGTAAGTTTCGAACTTATTGATTGAAGAAAAGGAAAAAAAGTCGTAAGTTTTGGATTTACTGACTGAAGAAAAGGAAAAAGTGGTAAGTTTTGGACTTACCAATCGAAGATAAGGAAAAAAAATGTGGTAAGTTTCTGATTTACTGGTCGAAGAAAAGGAAAAAACTAGTAAGTTTCGAACTTATCAATCGAAGAAAAGGGAAAAAGTAGTAAGTTTCCGACTTACCGACCGAAGAAAAAGAAACAGGAGTATGTTTCGGATATACTAACTGGAAAAGAAGAAATGACAAGATATCGATCTAGTTGGCCAACAAGGAATAGGACGAAAGGTGGGAAAGGGACCTACCTAGCCAGAAAACCGAGGTTCTCATCCTGAGGGGATGTTGCTGAGTTGAAAGTAGTACTACTGTTCGATAGAGGACTATTGTCTTTGTGTTGCACTGCATTACTGGATCTAGTGTGTCAAGCCTCATCTTCAGGGGTCTACTTGTAATTATGTCAAATTTAAGGGCATATTTGTAATTTCCCAATTAGAAGGGGCTGAACCTTTTCAGCTGGCTAACCAGGAAAGACCTGTTAAAGGGAGATTCTAGTGACAGTCCCATGCATAATTGAAGGTGCACGGAATGTTGAAGGAACATTTTACAGATTTTGGTAGCAGATTGGCCATAAGTGCTATTTTGTATAAAAACAAATTTTCCCGTTTGCTGCCATCAATCCGCCGTTCTGATAGTTCTTGCTGTCTAGCTAGGTTTTGAAAGAAGATCTCTGTATTTCTGAAGGATATATCAAAAGTCTGGTAAATTTGTGTCCTGCAAATGTCGAGGGCCTATGTGCAATTTTGGAAAACTACAAGAGTCTTTCTGTAATTTTACTAGGAGCTGCTTCTTTGAACCCTTCCACTACCTCTTGTGGGGTGCTTGAAGTCTTGGCCAAGTGTCAAAAGGCATTTTTGCATCTCAAAAAGGCTGGGTTGAGATTTTCTAAGAGAACAAAAGTTCAAGGGCCTTTCTGCAAATCTACAGAATGTTGCACGCCACTAGATTTCTTTAGGCACTTGTGATTGATCGTGATGCCTGGGAGGCTACTCTGTACCTTCAAGAGTCGTCATTTGAAGTTCTATTTGCTGTGCGAGGTAATTCTTGTTTTCTGATAATGTTAGGGACCTATATGTAATTTTTCAAAACTAATGAGTATCTTATAGCACTGTCTCTCTAAGTGAATTCCGGTGATTTTTCCCAATACGAGGAGCTTGTAGGGAGTTTTGTAGGTCGTAGGGGCACTGAGCCAAATTTATGATAGGGCTAATTTGCAGTTTTTTTTGAAAAATTTGCACTTTGGTCCAAAATTGGTGAGATTGTTGTCCCAGAATGCTGGAAATTTTCTACAATTCTGTGGGCCCCATCTGAAGTTATAAGTCATCAGGTTCTTGATGTGGCAGTTGACCTTCAACCATTTTTTTCAAAAATTTGCTTCATTTGCCTTGTTTGGGGCCATAAGTAAAAAAAAAAAAAAAATGTTCTGCCATTTAAAACCATAGCCCTCCTCTCCCACGAAACATTTCTTCCTTCTCTTCATCGTGTACTCGTCTTCTTCCCCCTCCTCTACTACTCAGTTAGTGGCTAGGGCTCGGAGCTCCGACGTACGAACGGTGAGGCTCGAGCAGGAGTGAGCAAAAAGAGGCAGTTCTCCGCGCAAGCGTGACGCGTGTGTTCGGTGTTGGAGGAGGAGGACTCGGCGATGGCTCCAGCGACTGCAATTGTGGTAGGTCTCGGTGGCCCTCCTTCTTCGTGGTTTTTCTTCTTTTTTCATTCATTTCTCCTTCCTCTTTTTTTCTCTGTGCTGTTGAGTTTTTGTTCTCCCTCTCCCCTTGTCTGTTTGCCAGTGTTGCTAGTCGAATGGGGGTGTCGGCCATGCATGTCCGTCAGTGGAGGGCGGTGGCGAGTAGGCTGTGCTGGGTAGGGTTAGAGTTGGGTAGGCCGAGGGGACTGTGATGGGTTAAACTGAGTGAGGTGCATTGCTGACGATGGATGGCTGGCCTGGACTACCGGTTACTGTGTCATTGGGCCGTTGTCCGTGATGCTCGGTTGGGCCACTGGTTTTGTCCTTGTCATAAACATGAATAAACCTGTGATGCCATATCTGAATCTGCATGTAACTTTGACTTATCGATTATGTGTTTACTTCGAAAATCAAATTTTGCATTGAACTAGCCACAGTTATAGTGTTCTGGCCTGTTTCTGATTTTTTTTCACTTGTTTGGAATAAAATCTGCCCCATTATAAATGATCACATAACAGTCAGTTATGTTGCTTTCTTCTGTTTATTATGCTTGTGTTGCTACTTTAATGCCATTTCTAACTTGTTACACCTGCCTACTCGCAGTCTGATCAAAAGTTTAAGGTCTCCCACGCTAGTGGAGCTACTTTTGGCTTGCGGGCTCGGAGTCGTGGTGCTAGTTCACATGCCTCGAGGATGGCACCACGGTCATGGGCTTCAAAGGGGCCTGTCGATGGTGTGGAGTTGATCGTGCCTGAGGAGGTACACATTGAACTTTAAATTGTCTTCTCGCGTGTTGAGGAATTTGATTTGTCATTTAAAATTCTACAGGAGTCTAACAACTTCAAGGGACATCTACTCAGAAGGATCCATATTTGCGAGGATTTCGAGGTACATCCTTCTTGGCATTGTGTGACCATGTCCGCCTAGGAATTTAGGACGGAGGGTACCAAAGGAGGAGGCCACAACCATGTCAGAAGACGAAGGCGCAAGATAAAACAAAATCGAAGTCGCAATCTAGTCTTTTGATCAGAAAGATGAGGACAACTGGATGAAAAAAAAGATACCAGAAAACTATGTGAAGTTCGAAAATATGATTCCGCAACAAGAAGTGGGACACAATGGTCGTCGTGGGCCAAAGAAAGGATAAGGACTCCTATTACACATGGGAAAGGTGTTAGGTACCCCTACACGCCCGACGAGTCGGTCATTCTAGGCTTCTTACTTGCTTTGTGTGGCTATGTGGGCTTCATTGCCAATTAATGTTTGTCCAGGGGCAATGATGCTTATGTCATGCAATTTTGAAAAACATGTGCGAAAATAGAACCAAGATGCAAGGAAAAACCAAAACATGCTCCTAGGATGCTTAGAAGCGCTACCTGTGTCTTGAACCAGATCTAGTCAGCTGGCAGTAATCGTCATTACTCTAATGTATGCGATCGGGAAACCGAAAACCTCCAAAGACATGCAAATGCATGATACTAGACGACAGATTAAGTCAGGGTCATAAGCGTAAAATGACCAGATATTGTGATAAAGTTGGCTATTGTAGTTTCCTGAATGCAGAATATTCATGGGATGTGATAAAGTGGACAAATGCGAGGGTTAAGGTGCAAAATGTCCTACCAAGCACAAAGAAAACAAATATAAGGGCTAAAGCGTAAAAATATAGTAACGCATGGAAATCTGAGATGTAAATTGAGTAGCCAAGCTCAAAAATAAAAATTACAAGGTCTAGGATGCAAAAAGTACGAAAAAATCACAAAACGCAAAACCAGAACCCACATGCAACAACATCATAAAGTAAGAGACTAAAATGCAATAATAATAAGGTTTAGGGACCTAAATGCAAAGATAACAGTGAACTCAGGGACCTAGATGTAACGAAATAGTAACATCAAAGACCTAGATGTAGGGAAAATCTAAGGAACTATATGCAACAAAAACTTAGGGACTTATAGGTGATAAACCTAAGGACGTACATGATATTTATGCACTGAAACACGTAGGTGCACCTGTATAGTGCGCTAGAGACATGCGCCTGTCTTGTGCGCCAGAGTGGTGCGCTTGGACAGGTGCGCTAGCTAGGTGCGCCCCATGGGTGCTCCAGGGACCTAAATGTGATGAAAATAAACCTATGGACTTAGATGTAACGAAAACTAAGGACCTAACTATAACAAATATGAAAAAACAAGGACCTATCTCTAAACAAAGGGTATTCGAAGATCACCGACGGATCGTCGGCGTCTTCACTCTGGCACAAGCTCCAGTGAGGGATCGACGGCGATATAGTGGGGAAGGACGACGGGCGACGGTCGGAAAAGCTTGAGAGAGGCACGACAAGCATCCCTGAGGTGTCGGGCAATGCTAGAGAGGGCTGGTATGCTCTCCCCACCTCACGCTCCAGCAAGGGGCTATCGACGTTGAAGAAGACGACAATGGAGGTTGCAGGCGGTGATTCTGCTGTTGGGACGGCATGGCGGCGAACAAGGAAGCATCAAGCCGATACGGTGGACACTCCAAAGGTGTCAGCGGAGGTCGGGGACGCTAGGGAGGCTCTACCCACCTCTCGTGCCGGCGACGAACGTGACAAAGTTGGGCGCATCGTTCCAAGGGCTGTGACAACGGCATGGCGATGTGGGGGGCTCTATGGCGACGCAGCGGGCCTTCCTTAAGTGGCGGCTTGAAACAGGTATGACCGGAAGGCTCCACCCACTTGGTGAGTTCCATGGCAAAGGAGGCAGTCGACGATGCACTCCTAGCCACTGTTGGCCAAGGAATTCTCTCTTGAGTGATGGAGGCTCAAGGAAGAGGAGGAGGGAGATGGGGAGAGACACCAGTGTCTCATCCCAACCGAGAGGCCATGGGCCTCGGTCCTGCTGGTGGGTTGCACCCACCACCAGAGAATAGGGGAGATCAAACCAAAAACACAAAGAAAAAGACTAAAGATGGGCTATTCGAGATTGGGAGAAAGAGAATTACCTGGATACAGAAGCTCTGGTCGTCAAGGATTGCTCGACGAGGCTAGTTGCAGAGGTCAGATTCTCCATCAGTTTTTCCACTAGTCCCTCCCAAAAGTCTTTAGTGGCTTCCTTTATATGCCGACACACAGGCTTGAGGGGCTATTAGGGCTCGACAAGAGATTGCGCTAGGATTTACGCTAAGGAATCAACATTGTCAATCTCGGAGGCTGTCGACAGCTAGATCGCCGGTCGTGGAGGGGAAGGGCGACTGATTACAGTGGATGGTGACCTGGAAATCGTGGCGTGTGCCACTGGCATGCGCCAGTCAGGTACATCAGCTATGTACGCTAGTTAGGTGCGCCTGCTAGTTGCGCCAGTTAGGTGTATAATTGGGTGTGCTATCCAAATGCTATGGTTCTTGGTTGGTTTGATGCATTCGGAAGCCTAAAGTCATTGCCTCTGGATCCACCAATCAGTTGCCTCAAAATCGAGGTGTCTACAGATGCCCCTCCCCGAGCGAGGTCAAGGGAACCGAGACCGATGCTCAGGGTTGACAAGACACCTCACCTGAGTCTACGGGAGGGTGGTGTTTGCTGTGGGGTCGTGAGCTGCTTATTCGATGAATGCACCGAAAGTCATCATTTGTGGCCCATGCAAATGCTGATGATGCTGACACAATGGAGACATCGACAATGTGATGCTGATGCGATGTAGATGGAACGTTGGATGATGACAGGGGGGGTGCTAACGTTATTGCCCATTGCATTGGTACTTTGCTAGATAGATAGGTGCGGGTGATGTGTAGATCGCAATGATTTGATGTTGTGCGCAAAGCAAGATATGGCTCTCACGTGGGGTGCCATTGGCTTGAGGACATACAAGCGAGAGTGATGCAAATGATGCGCGTTAAGCAGGATATAACTCAAACACGAGGTGCTATTCACTTGAGGATAGACAAGCGAAATCAATGGAAAATGATGTGATTCATGTGATGGTGAGGTGGACGTGAAATGGAGGGATTGACTATGGTTGCGCGGAGTGTGACGACGCATTGAAAAACTAACGCAAGGCTAAAATGATGTGAAGCTTTGTGGTGTAAAGGCTGACTTTGTTGAGGGACATGTAGGGGCATGATGTGATGTACTAGGATACCATGCAATGTGATAGAATGTTGTGGCATGCCTGGCTATGCTATAGGATGCGATGAAGACACTATCAGGGGCACAACGCAAAGTGATGTAATGGGACACTAGGCCAGTTGCTATGCGATGCTATGTATGCTGCCTATTATGCCATGGAATGCTAGAGATAATGCATTGTAATGTCGAGTGACAGGTCGGTGGCCAATCTGAACCTACACGAAAGGGGCTGTCAGACAAGACTAACATGCTTGCTGCTCAAGTAATTAGGGTTACCAAGCCTGTAAAGAGTTGACAGACTCATCGCCGGATAGTTAGGGTTATCAACACTGTGATGAGTTGATAGACTCGTCGCCAGATAGTTAGGGTTATCAGCCCTGTGATGAGTTGACGGACACGTCACCGGATAGTTAGGGCTATCAGCCCTATGATGAGTTGACGGACTTGTCGCCGGATAGTTAGGGTTATCAACCCTGTGATGAGTTAACGGACTCGATGCCGAATAGTTAGGATTATCAACCTTGCGATCAGTTGACGGACTCGTCGCTCGATTGTTAGGGATTTCAGCCCAACCAGAAGGGGTATCTGACATTATAATGGATGTTGATCGGGCAATTAGAGCAGCCAAGCCGAAAAGCGACATGAGATGAGGGTTGGTCTTCAGATATAAGAAACCAACAGCTCAGATCTCCTCTGGACTTAGAGGAGTTACGAGACAAAAAGGATAAAGGCTGGTCCTATGATTCAAGGAACCAGCAGCTCAGATCTCCTTCAAACTTAGAGGAGTCACGAGGCAAAGGATAAAGGATGGTCCTAGGATACAAGGAACCAGCGGCTTGGATCTCCTCCAGACTTAGAGGAGTCAAGAGACAAAAGGATAAAGACTGACACTAAGATTCAAGGAATCAATGACTCAGATCTCCTTCGGACTTAGAGGAGTCACGAGACAAAAGAATAAAGGTTGGTCCTAGGATTCAAGGAACCAGTGGCTCATCTCCTCTGAACTTAGAAGAGTCACGAAACAAAAGGATAAAGACTGGTCCTAGGATTCAAGGAACCAACGGCTTAGATCTCCTCTGAACTTAGAGTAGTCACGAGACAAAAAGATAAAGGTTGGTCCTAGGATTCAAGGAACCAGCGGCTCAGATCTCCTCCGGACTTAGAGGAGTGATCAAACAAAAGGATAAAGGCTGGTCTTAGGATTCAAGGAACCAACGGCTCAGATTTCCCTCGGACTTAGAGTAGTCACGAGACAAAAGGATAAAGGTTGGTCCTAGGATTCATGGAACGAGCGACTTGGATCTCCTCCGGACTTAAAGGAGTCACGAGAAAAAAGGATAAAGGCTGGTCCTAGGATTCAAGAAACCAACGGCTCAGATCTCCTCCAGAGTTAGAGGAGTCACGATGCAAGTGATAAAGGTTGGTCCTAGGATACAAGGAACCAGCGGCTCAGATTTCCTTCAAACTTAGAGGAGTCACGAGACAAAAGGATAAAGACTGGTCTTAGGATTCAAGGAACAAACTGCTCGGATCTCCTCTAGACTTAAGGGAGTCAGGAGACAAAAGGATAAATACTGGTCCTAGGATTCAAGGAACCAACGACTCAGATCTCCTCTGGACTTAGAAGAGTCACGAGATAAACGGATAAAGGTTAGTCCTAGGATTCAAGGAACCAGCGGGTTGGATCTCCTTTGGACTTAAGGGAGTCACGAGACAAAAGGATAAACGTTGGTCCTAGGATACAAGGAACCAGCGGCTCGGATCTCCTCCAAACTTAGAAGAGTTACAAGACAAAAGGATAAAGGCTGGTCCTAGGATACAAGGAACCAGCGACTCGGATCTCCTCCGGACTTCGAGGAGTCACGAGACAAAAGGATAAAGACTAGTCCTAGGATTCAAGGAACCAACAGCTTGGATCTCCTCCAGACTTAGAGGAGTAACAAGACAAAAGGATAAAGGATGGTCCTAGGATACAAGGAACTAGTAGCTCAGATCTCATCCAGACTTAGAGGAGTCACAAGACAAAATGATAAAGACTGGTCCTAGGATTTAAGGAACCAGTGGCTCGGATCTCCTCCAGACTTAGAGGAGTCACGAGACAAAAGAATAAAGACTGATCCTAGGATTGAAGGAACCAGTGGCTCAGATCTCCTCCAGTCTTAGAGGAGTCACGAGACAAAAGGATAAAGGCTGGTCCTAGGATTCAAGGAACTAGTAGCTCGGATCTCCTCAGGACTTAGAGGAGTCACGAGACAAAAGGATAAAGACTGGTCTTAGGATACAAGGAACCAGCGGCTCAGATGTCCTCCAAACTTAGAGGAGTCACGAGACAAAAGGATAAAGACTGGTCTTAGGATTCATGGAACCAACGACTTAGATCTCCTCTGGACTTAGAGGAGTCACGAGACAAAAGGATAAAGGCTGGTCCTAGGATACAAGGAACCAGTAGCTCGGATCTCTTCCAGACTTAGAGGAGTCACGAGACAAAAGGATAAAGACTGATCCTAGGATTCAAGGAACCAGCGACTCAGATCTCCTCCAGACTTAGAGGAGTCATGAGACAAATGGATAAAGACTGGTCCTAGGATTCAAAGAACCAGTGGCTAGAATCTCCTCCGGACTTAGAGGAATCACAAAATAAAAGGATAAAATCTAGTCCTAGGATTCAAGAAATCAGCGGCTCGGAACTCCTCTAGACTTAGAGGAATCACGAAACAAGATGATAACGTGAATCTACGACTCGCTTGCTGGCCAAGGGGCTTGTTTTTGTCTGTAGCTTGTCTGCTTCATTGTGTCACTATTTTTCCCATCCACTTGATGCAATCGGTGATGTAGGACGATAATGGTTGATCTGTGTAAACCGTTGCTCAAATTCTACACTGATACATGGGGCTTGGCTGGATAAAGGTTTCATGAGGGCATTGTTTCTTCCTCAAATAAGGTGGACTTGCTAAATGATTTCTGACAATTCTTCAAGCTCACTGTTATGCTGTTGATTGACCTCTGGGGAGTTCGACTTTGGCTCTGGCTTATAGGTCGTGTCTCGCTTGCTGGCTAGGGAAGTATTGATATTCCGACTTTGCTCTAATTTTGGGGGGATATGGCTGTTGTTGCCCTCGTTCTTGCGCTTGAGCCATGGAGCAAACAATATGTTCTGGACGAAAATACTGTCCCAAAAAGAGTCAACCAAAAGGGCAACTGACATGCCCCTGGTTGATGTGGAAGGTTATCACCACAAAGGCAGCTGACATGCCTCTGGTGTACGGTATCCTCTGCCAGATCTTTGGCCAAAGAGCAGCTGACATGTCTCTAATTTAGGACCCAACAAGACCTTGCAAAGTGGACAAACGATAATGCATGCAGGAATGATAATGTCATGTTGTATCACCCTCAGGATTTAGAATGCTAATGATGCCTACTATGAGAAGAGAAGACCTCAATTCATGAGACACTACCCGAACTTCTAGGTTGTGGGTGGCTCTTTGGAATGGATGATTCGTGTGGGTGTGGCTTGCTGGAAAACATGGCAAATTAGGCTCCATGCCAAACTCTTGGAGAATTAAACCTATTTTTTTGACTTTTGGCTCATTTCTTTTCTTTCTCTTAGGCTTGTAGGTTCGCTCTAACCCTTGCTTGAGGGTAATGGGCATCCGAATTAAGATGAGGCTGTTGTAATTATGCGAGAGGGGTGGCTAGTCCCTTTGGTCATTTGGATTCTTTGGATGTTTTCTTTGACTCCTCCCCAAAGTAAGTGATAGGGGTAGAGTTGGCCTACTTGTCTCTCTCTCTTAGGGCTAGTTTTTGTCTACGACTTCTGTCTCCTTATTTCTTTTGTGCCCTTGTGGATATGTTTATTCTTCTTTTGGCTTACACTCATGCTCGCTCCTAACCTTTTGTCTCCCTTTGGAGTTGTAAGTCCCTACGGGAGTTTGGACATTTCGCCTAATCATGGTCGGATGGTAGCTCCCTCGCTTACTAGAGTGTCTGGGTAATATCAACTGAAGAGGTATAGACCCTTCTCAAGCAAGCTAGCTATTCCGATTTTCGTCATCGGGATATGATGTTAATGCATTTATGCATAGATTCATGCAGTTATTGATGTGCACGAAAGCGAAAGAACAAATGTTGTGGATTAGATGTGTCTAGATTGCCTTTTATTCTAGAAACATATATGCATGATAGAGTGGTGGATGATGCATGATGTGCGAAAGGATACTTTGCAAGGCGAGGATACACGCCTTCCGCTCATTGGTAGTACTTCTTCAGATAATATGCGTTGACTGACTCAGATAGCTCGATGTTGTCCATGTCTTCGAGGATTGCTGCACCTCCCGAATAGACTTGCTTGATGATGTATGGCCCACAGAACTAGATCGCCAGATGCGAAGCTCTTAGGTCAGACTTTTTCTGATATGATCTTGCCATTCTCGCTTGGTAGCAGTGGGCATTGTGCATGGCCTGTAGTCTACGCTTGTTAATCAAATTCAGCTGGATGCATCAGTCCTCGACCCATTCAGCTTCTACTAACTCAACCTCCCTCAAGATTCTGAGTGATGGGATCTCTACTTCAACTAGTAGGACCACTTCCATGCCGTACACCAATGAGTAAGGTGTTGCTCCTGTTGATGTTCAGACCGAAGTTCTGTAGGCCCGTGGCGCATAGGGGAGCTTTTCATGCCAATCCTTATGTGTCTCGGCGCTCTTCTTCAGGATCTTGATTAAGTTCTTGTTTGCTGACTCCACGACACCGTTCATCTATGGGCGGTACAGGAAAGATCTATGATGTTTGATCTTGAGGCTCTGCAGATAGTCCTTCAACCTTTGAGCTATGAAATTCTTGCCATTGTCTGAGATAATTGAGTGTGGCATCCCGTACCAGGCTATGATTTTGTTCTTGATGAACTTTTCTGTAGCTACAGCTGTGACCGTCTTGTAAGAGGCCGCTTCCACCCATTTGGTATAGTAATCTATGGCCACCAGGATGTAGTTGTGGTCGATGGATGATGCCGAATGGATGGCTCCAATGACGTCTATTCCTCAAGTAGAGAAAGGTCACGGTGAAGACATATTGTGCAGCTGTTGAGGGGGAGCATGTATGAAGTTCCCGTGAATCTGGCAATTGTGGCATTTACGTACGAAACGACAGCAATCTGCTGCCATAGTTGACCAAAAGTAGCCCTATAACATGATCTTCTTGGCTAACATTTTCCTTCATGTGAGGGCCACATGTCCCAGCGTGGATTTGAAGCATCAAGGTATCAACCTCCTTCTTGTTGACACACCACAAAAACATTTGGTTATATGATCTTTTGTAAAAATGCACTCTGCCCAACACATATCTTGATGCCAAATCCGCCATGGTCTTCTTATCTACTACTGATGTGCCTGTTGGGAGATTGCCTGATTCTAGGAAGGTTTTAATGTCGTGATACCATAGAAGCTCTGCTGATGGGTCCACTTCCTCTATGCTCATGCAATGAACGGACTGCTCTACCCGGTTGACTGATACGTCGATTGTGCACACTTCAGGTATTGAGAGCCAGGAGGCAAGGGTTGTCAGTGCATCTACGTAGGAATTTTTAGCTTTACTTATGAAAGAAAAGTGTACTTCTTCGAACTCCTTGACGAGCTGTAGGAGATATTCGTAATATGGCATGAGCTTTGGATCTTTGGTTCTCCAGTCACCGTTGATCTGGGATATTGCTAACATGGCATCCCTATGTACTTGTAGCTTTCATGCGCAATGTTCTAATGCGATCTGCAGTCCTAGGATGCATGCCTCATACTCGACTTCATTGTCAATGCACTTGAAAGTGAACTTTCTGGAAAAGGAAGGCATGTCAATGATGACTCTTGCTTTACTAGGCTCAACCTCAATTCTCCTTTGACTGATGATGTATCCCAGAAGCTTGCCGGAGGACACTCCGAAATGCATTTGTTGGGGTTAACGTGGAGTTTGTACTTTCTTAGGCGGTCAAATAGCTTTCTCAAACAGATAAGGTGTTCCTCAGGCTCTTTGGACTTGGCAATCATATCGTTTACATAAACCTCTATTTCCTGATGCATGAGGTCATGGAAAAGTACGGACATCGCCCTTTGATAAGTAGCACTGGCATTCTTGAGCCCAAATGGCATCATACGATAGCAGAAAACTCCCCAAGGGGTGATGAAGGATGTCTTCTCCATATCTTCCTCGGCCATTCTGATCTGGTTGTACCCCGAGAAACAATCCATAAATGACAAAAAATTGTGTTCGACTGTATTGTCCACCAAGACGTCTATGTGAGGAAGTGGGAAATCATCTATGGGGATGGCCTTGTTGAGGTTTATATAGTCGATGCACATACGGACCTTTTCATTTTTCTTTTGTACTGAGACAACATTTGCTAACCACTCTGGGTATAATACCACCTTGGGGAAGTTCACCTTGTGCTGCTTCATGATTTCCTCTTTGAGTTTCAAGATCCATTGGAGTCGACATCTCTTGAGTTTTTGCTTGACTGGCCTCTCGTTAGGCTTCAGAGGTAATTTGTGTACCACCACTTCGACATCCAGGCCGATCATGTTGTCGTAGCTCCATGCGAAGACATCTGCGTATTCTTTCAGAAATGCTATGAAGACTGCCCTAGCCTGTGGTGGCAGCTTAGCACTGATGATTACCTCTTTGACAGCTTAGCCTGTGGTGACATGCATATTTGGCCCCTCTGGATCATTGTCATGGGGCTGGATTTCAAGTGATTCTCCATTTTCATCTATGTCATCATCCTCTTCTTTATGAGCGATGAGCTCTGATAAGATTTCTTCTTTGAAGGTTGAATCAGTGACGTCGAAGGAGAGGATGTGCTCTGATTTCTACCCTTGATGGTTCTTCATAATGGTCACACTAATTTTGGTGTTCTTATATCTGCACTGCGTGACCTCTGATTCTATGACCATGGGGTTTGCTGACTGGCCGGCTTAATCTATTCCCTCGGCTACTGATACTATTTTTTGATTTTTTGAGTTTCCTGATTTTTTTGGTTTTTCTGGGTTTTCTGATTTTTTTTTGTTTTTCTCGGTTTTTTGATTTTTTTGGTTTTTCTGTAGTATGTACAAGGGGTGCTACTGACTGGCGATTGTCCTGTTTCTAACTGATAGGAATGATGCCGCCTGGCTTTCCTCCTGAGCCTAACTCAGGGTCTTTTCTTGTTGTTTTGACCCTCACCTCAAGGTGAGGCTTTGACTGTGTGTACCATCTAGACCAACCTCCTGACTGCAAAGAGATTAACTCTAACGATCTATTGGGTTCTGGTTGTGACTCGGCCAAGACCATGTTGGATGAGTAGTCTGGCTGCTGATGGAGGATTGCTGGCTCTGATTTTGACACTTTAGCCTCTCCTTTTCTCAGCCTCTGATGCTCGACTACGTCTTCGGCCCATACTGACAATTGTTCTTGAATCAATAGCTCTAAATCACTGACTTGGTCACTCAACTGAATTGCCCTACTAATTGTCTCGTCTTCTTCCGAGACGTAATCAGGATATCGGATGGCACTCTGCTCTGTCACTGACATATCTAGACTGTGGGCCTCTGCTGGCTGGATATGAGACTGCTATAAGTGATGTTCGAGACTGGCTGACTGCACTGATTGATCAACTAGCGCGACTGCTTGTAAGACTATTGCAGCAAAGCTCATTGTTGGAGTGATGGTTGATGCTACCAGTGTCACTGCAGGCGGTTGAGGCTATGGCCACATAATCTGATGTCGGCTCTTCTCTACAGTGGCCTGGCATTGATTGGGATCAAGTATCCCTACACTGACAAAGTTAGTGAGGTCTGATAGAATAAAGATCTTCTTGTACGTCCTAGTGCATGAAAATCCGTCTTTGTGTGGCTGCCACTCGTAGCCTAGTCCCTTGAACTCTCGCCTTTCCTCTGCCTGGATGGACTCGGAGATTCCCTACTGTGTCGCCTGAGTGGTGTTCCTTTCTTATATCCCATTTGCGACACATGTTTTCAACCATCTCAAGGGGATTACTGCAAACGGTTAGGTGGTTGACGTGCTTGAAAATTGGAATGTAATTGACTGGCTCGAAACGATTGACCCGGAACATGACATCAGATGGCTTGGGGTCAAAATGAACAGTCTAGAGTGAGACAACAAAGACCGACTCGACCTTTTCTTTGTCAAAATCTTCTGCCATGACAACTTAACCATACGATGGAGGGTCGAGGGGATCACCTGAGGCTTGTGCAACCAAGGGCGCCCAAGCAGGAGATTAAAAGTAGGCTCTAGATCCACAATATAGAACACGACATCGAAGACTACAGGCCCTATGGTGAGAGGAATAACCAGCATCCCTAGTGCGTCGTGATGCGTGTTATTGAAAATCGTTGTTCTCTTCGTGGTTGGTATGATATCCTCATCTTTGAATCCGATTTTATTTGTTGTGTGCAAAGGGCAAATGTTTAGGCCTGCACCGTTATCAACCAAGGTGAGGGGAAGTCTGAAGCTCTGATATTGCGTTGTAATGAATAGGGGATGGTTATGATTGACTCCTGTAGGAGGCAATTCTTCACTAGAGAAAGAAATGACATGAGGCTCTGCGATCATGCCCACCATGTTTTCAAGAGCGGACGGCTCTATAGCGGGGGAGACGTGAGCAGCCTGAAAGACCCTGAGGAAGGCCTCTCAATGTTCTAAAGAAGTATGGATGAGATCCCAAATAGAGATGTCAACCTTAACCTTCTTCAGTTGAGACGTGATATCGGCAGAGGACTGCTTCTGCCTGGTAGAAGTGGTAGGGACTGAACAAGGGGCTGTCCTAGAGGGTTGAGCAACTAGCTGGTAAAAAGAAGACGTTGAACGATCAAGCTAGGCCACTGGAACTAGTGGCTTATACACTCTCCCTGACCTTTGACCTCTGCGCACATCTCTACGGCATAATCAAAGGGTACGCGGTGAGTGTCCCTCGTCAGGTTGACGACCAGAGGGGTACATGCGGCTTGTTGCATCGACACTGATATTGGGTTGACTGAGAGGTGATCTGGATGGATAGGATGCTAGATAGGATGAATAGGCGAGGGTTGAGCGAGCAGGCAAATGGGCACCTTAGAGTGCACAATCGACAGTAGGGCAGTACGCTTCGCCTTTAGCCGTATCATGTGGACTGTTGACTCAGAACCGACATGACTCAAATGATATAAGTGGGTAGGGAACGACTCATCAACAGTATGGATCAGATCGAAGAGCACCTGCCGAGTCAGTATGTGCAGGCATGGGCTGGCTGACAAAGTTGGGATAGGCAGATGGTGTTTGTGCATGTGAGGATGGTGCTGGTGCAGTGTGTGCCTCCTAGGTGTTAATGATGATGACCTTGCGGTCAATCAGATCCTGAACAGCATTCCAAAGAACCAAGCAATTATTTATCGAATGGCCTACACAACGATAGAAATTGCAATGAAGGTTCGTGTTGTACCACGCTGGAAGAGTGTTCGACGAGGGTAGACCTCTAGAAGTTTCAAGAGTGACACCACCTTGGGGAGGATGACACTTAATGGCTCAACAAGTAGGGTGTACTGTCCTGTAGCACACTGAGGCCGCCTCTGCCCTGGGTAGGGTCCTTGCCAGACCGATGTCACAGGGTACACTGGCTGGGCGGTGGTAGTGATCTGTGGCGTGCACGGTGCCCTAAGTGTAGGTGCATAGACTAATTGATCCGGGTTTGGTTGGTTCACCATATTGACGGGCATAGTGGGGGACCCTACATATGCGACGGCAGGCTTGGGAGGATCTCTCCTTCTAGGATAACTGGTGCCAGTGCCGTTATGAGTGTTGCTACTCACATAATGATCAGGAGAGGTGGCTTGCTTGGCAAAGGTTGCGAATGTAGGAAAGTTGCCACTACAAAGGGAGCTCTTTACACGCGCACCTGCTCGAATCAAAGATGCAAAGGTGGCGACAGGCTGAATGCTCAACAGAGCCGCAATATTCGGTTGCGCACCTCGAATAACGATTTTGATAGATTCCTCGTCGGAGGGTCTATCTCTCACTTGCGACGCTAGGGCGCACCAATGACCGACGTATTCCCCAAATGGCTCATAGGGTCTCTATCTGGTGGCGACAAGGTCCTCCCACATTGGGACCAAGTCGAGATTGAAAGCATATTGGTCCATGAACGCTTGTAAGAGGTCGATCCAAGTCTTGATCGAGCCCATTTCAAGCGACGTTAACCATTTGAGGGCTGGGCTGGTGAGACTCTTCTGGAAAAGACAGATCAACAGCCTCTTGTCAGTCTGGAGCTGAGCGAGATCTCCGCAATATGCCCTAAGGTATGAAATAGGGCAACCCTTACCGTTATACTTTTCAAAATTTGGGATTTGGAAATGCGGTGGAAGTGTCACCTCTAGGAAATAACAGTGGTTCTGAAATCCGTACGGTTGGCAGTCGCCTCCTCGCACTAGTCGAAGTACTTTCTCAAGATCACCCACCCTGGTGTAGAGGGTATTTGGAGCTACTGTCGATGAGGGCAATGCAGTAGGGGGAACAGCCGCATACGTTGTGAGGGTCGCACCTAGGTACTCCTCTGGGTCCACCATCGTGCCTCCTGGTGCTGTGGCATGATGGCCAGCGTATCCGTGCATGAGTCCTGAATGTGGTTTTGGGAATGAGGGTGCTTGAACCTAATGATGTGTGGGAGGAGGATGAGTTGAATGCTGTGTAGTAGTGGGAACTGAATGCAGGAGTAGCAGTTGTTGCAACGGTACGACGCTAGGCTGCAAGCTCTGTGGATGTTGTACCCCAGCCAACCCGAGGGACCGGCCACCAAATGTTAGAGTAGAATGCTATGCAGTGAAGTGGAGTGTCTGTGAGTGAGGCAGTAGCATCGCCCTTAACATTGGTATAGTGAGGAGCTGGGGTGAGGGTTAAGGTAGTGGTGCAGAAGGTGATACCTGAAACACTGAAGCAGGCTGCTGGGGAACCTCAGGAACGATGGAGTCCATAGCAGACTGGATAGCGAAGGTCATGCCCTCGATCTTTTGGGTGAGGGTCAACAGATATTCTACTTGTACGACAGGAGATTCCTTAGGGACAATGAAGGGTGGCACAGTCAAAGGACTGGATGTCAAAATCGGAATAGGTACAGACTGACCTAGAGGTAGGGACCCTGCAAAGGATGTCGCCGAGTGGGCTGAGTGCTAAAAGAGAAAGGGCCCTGAGGGAGCGAGACCGTCAATGATAGGTTTGGAACCCGAGCAGTGGTCACTAAGACAGACTCAGTGCCTAGCGGCAGACTGGCCAAGATCGATGGATGTCCTATGGTGTAGGGGACAGAGCCTCCGTGCATTGGAACGTGATGCACAAAGGAGACAGAGTAAATAGCTGAAGTCATAGTAAGGGTATGAGGGACGAAAAGTAGAGTGTTCTCCTGAGCAACAGTAGTGGAGAAAGACTCGCTGGTGTGCTAAGCCATGGCTGATCGAGAACGGGTGTGAATGGGGCTACGATGGCAAGTAAGAGGGTAAATCCTAGGACGAGCTATCGTCAAAGTGACGAATAACCCGAGAAAAGATGATCACGAACGAAGTGTCGCAAACAAGCAAATCAAAGGCAGGAACGTTCGAACACTGGCTAGGGAAATCATGCTCTACCCTCAATACAAAGAAAATTACTAGTGTTAAAACCAACAATAAAATGCAGTTATTAATGTGGTGTGAATGGCATTCATGCAAATGGATGCATCTATTATGCTCTCTCTCACTAATCTAGTGTGTCTCACTAGGCTGTCTACTCTGTAGGATACTAAGGCTTCTCTAGAGGGGGGGTGAATAGAGATTTTCCGGTTTTAATTAAGTCTTTGGAATTTATGATGCAATTCAAGAATTTTAGCACAAAAGCTTTCAATCGCAAAGACACAAGATTTATAGTGGTTCAGCCAACCCC
>JAMKQA010002623.1:0-46892 GCA_024699735.1 Posidonia australis
ACAGTGATATCATGCCCACATTTCTTCGCCAACTCATGAATCCTTTTGCCATTCTCCAAATCTCCGATGGAAGCTAATACAAAAGTGATCCTGGTGATTGTGTTAACTACTCGGCAAGATTCACTCACTCTCCATCCTCTAGAAGAACCCAAAACATTCTGAAACGTACCCATCCGAGCAAACCCATTAGCTATCGAATTCCACAGAACAACGTCTCTATCAGGCAATTCGTTGAACATCCTCTCTGCTTCATTGACAAAGTCTAACTTCACATGATAACCCATCATTGCGCTTGCCATGAAAAAATTCAACTCAAGACCCACCTTGAGCAAGAACCCATGAATCTTCCTCATGTCCTTTACCACCATCTTTAAACCACAATACGCATTGATCACACAGGGGGAAGGTAAGGCTATCAGGCACCAAACCCACCTCTTGTATCTCACAGTACAAACCCAAAGCCTCCGATGCAAGACCATTTCGAACCATCTCGACAATAATAGCATTCCATATGAAAAGATTCAGACTCTCAATGCTGTGGAAGACAACAAGGGCGTCTATGGGCACTTGCACTTGGAGTAGAAGCTGATGAGGCTGGTGATGGAGAAGGGGGACGCCTAGAGCCTACTCATGAGAACGGAGGAGTGGGTCTATTTCCCTCTGGCCAGGCGTGCAGTCCCGGAGGAAGGAGTCATAGGTGGTGCAAATATTACAGTTTCAATTAGAACAATATGAAAAATAGTTGGGAAAATATCTCAACGTTTTTTACCATTCCATGTTAGAGTTATAATCTAAAAAATCCCATGCATGTGAGTTTTTCTTTTCTTTAATTTTTTTTTTTTTTTTTTTGAAACTTAGAGCATTTTTTGTGAAAACTAGATTTTTCATAGAAATACTAGCGTGGAAATAAAGTTTTTGTTTTCGCCTGGCTTTCAAAAAAAAAAATAAAGTTTCATAGACGACAATGGTTCGATTTGAGCATTTCCCAAAATCAATGCAAACTAAACCCTACGACAAACTAAGGTTGTGTTTGGTATCGATTATTTTCCACAGTTTATTGGAAATAATCACTTATAGATAAAAAGTTGAACTAAATACATAAAAAAATCAATTTATTTTTCATATGTAAAATTCACTAAAAAACTCTAAAAATGAAAAGTTATGGGAGATAACTTTAAAAAAAAGTTAACTTTTTACTATAGTCAGTTTGTTGTACCAAATACAATCTAAGTTAAACGTTGTTCATTAAAACCAGATCAAAATATTGATTCCAGTATTTTGTCTGGTTCCGTCTAAATTCTCTTGAGAATCTCTCAAAAAATTTCAATTTTGAATTAGATCAGATTAAAATAAATTTAATTTTTGATTACATGAACGCATATGATCAACTAATTTGATGCACTCTATTTTTTAAATATGTTTTTTTTCCTATTTTTAAAATATGTTTTTTTTGCATGTTCTGACCTTACGTGTAGCATGGTATCATAATACAACAAACACGTTCTGTAATTCTTTATAACAAAAATTCCAGAATCAATCAAATTTAAGCGTATAACTTCTTAAAGTGCATTTGATAAAGATTTTGAAGGCAGTGTGATTCTACAAGAATTTGATATGACCTATAATCTTAACTAAACAAATTAACATAACATATTCAACATAAAATCTTATATAGAAAGTCAACTACTTAGATTCGTGTGTAGTTTAGGTAATGAAATAACGAAAAACGAGTTAAATTATGGAATAATCTATGTGAGTAATCTATTTGATTTTTAAATAATATTTTTGGTTTTTAAATGGAATATATTTTCTAATTTATCTCTACGAAAGTAAGATAATTTTACTTTTTTCATTCTCATAATACCCTTACATGGAATATCTTTGCGAGAGGAAAAGGAGGTATTTTACGGACAGGTAAAATAAAAATGAAAAAGTCTACTCTTCTCCTCTTCCTATTTTAACATTTATAAGAAATATATGATTTCAAAAAAAAAAGAAGAAGAAATATATCAATATATACTTTGCATTTAAATAAATAAATAGATCCAAACTCTAAATTTCACATTAACCAACCAAATAATATTTCCCGATGTGCTATAATATAAAAAATTCAAGATTGTAAACTTTTCTCTTGAGATTTTTTTAAAATAAATGTTTAAAAAAAAAAATCAAATAAAATGTTTAAAATCCAATTTCGGCCCATCAATTAGTGGCGGCTGCTGACCCCAATATATCCACAGCTCCATTACTCGTCTTCCTTTCTCTTCTTCTCCTGAAAGAATGGCGGCAGCAGTTCCTCAAACCACCACACTCTCCTTCGACGCCATCCTTGCCCAATCCCACCACCGCCACCACCTCCACCTCCTGTCCACCTCCTCCTCCTCCTCCGCCTCCTCCTCCTCCTCCTCCTCCATCCCCCACTCCAGGCATTTCCTCTCGTCAATCCCCCACCCATACCCATTCCTTTCCCTCAGCGCCCCTACCACAAACCACCACCAACCCAAATCCCTCCCACCCACTTCCAACCCCACCCTCCCCACCAAAACCCCACCAGTTTCCTTCCTCGACCCCGACGGCGTCCAGAAGCTCCGGCTCCTCGAGGAGTACCGCTACCGCCACGAGTTCGACGATGGGTCGTCGCTGGAAGTCCGGCTCATGGCTCCTGAGGAGGTGGACGCCACTGTCCAGATCCTGGCCGAGTCGTTTTCCGAGGCCATGTGGATACCCGGGGGGTACGTGTCGCTGCTGGCGTTCTTGGTGAAGCAGTATGTGCTGGAGAAGAGGAGCGTGCTTCCTCATGCTGCAACGGTTGTTGGCTTTTACAAGAAGGGTGATGGGGGAGACGACGAGGACGAGGAGGGGGAGGAGGAGCTTGCGGGCACTGCGGAGATTTCGTTCGATGCGTTGGGCACGAATGCGTCTCCTCCGACTCCGCTGCCGCCCAGGGATTGTCCCTATATTTGTAACATGACCGTCAAGAAGGAGCTTAGAAGGTGAGTGCGTTCTTTGATTTTGGAAGTTGCATTTCCTGTTCTTGTTGCTTGTTATTGTTGGTTTGGTTTCTTGCTTGCAAAATCAGTCTTATAGCTTAAAAGGGAGAAATTTTGTTGTAAAGAAGTCATCTTTGAACAGCCAAATGTTTTGAGTTTCCAGTTATTAGATGGATAATAGGAACTTGGCTCTTGATATAATTCATCGGCAACCTCAGCTTCCAAGTCTTCATATGAATCATGTTCTGAAGGAATATCTAGATCGTGGGACGTAGCAGAGAGACAGATGAATCGAAGTGAAGTTATATAAAAGCAAGTTTAGTACATGTTCACAAATGGTATTTCTTGTCTTCTGGATTTCTCTAGCACGTTTGGTTTTATCATGCAGGAACGAGTGTGACTTTCTATGTATTGTCAGGTAATTCATCAATATTATTATTGGCAGCTTAATTTTTAGAAACTAGCCACCTGCGGTAGCAAATGCCATCATTGTCGCGTCTATATAAAATCTGATTCTTGATTAGTCTTCAAAAAAACTCATGGTCTACATTCCATCTCTAACCAAATAACTTGTGGAAACACACATGTGAAATTAATTCCCAATTTGTGCACTCCCAATACTTTAGAAGCATTCTAAGTTTGAAAAAAACCTTAAATGATAGCTCATGCTTCAAAGAGTATGAACTGCTGCTGCTGCCTTCACAAAGTTTCTACATAGATCATATGGCCTGGGTGCTGGGTCACTCAAGTGTGAGAGCCATGTTATTGATGACCTTATTACATGGTTCAGAAGGCACTTGTGTATGTGATGCAAGTGAACATGTACGAAAAGCTGTTGTAAAGTTTCGTCATTCATTCTATGGCAGTATTTTATTATATATTAGTTTCACATTCATGGGTTAATCACCTTTAGAATTTAGATTTTCCTGGTAATTTTAGTATAATGGCATTGTACTACGTTAATTTACAATTGAGAACCTTTTGGCAATTTTAGCATAATGGTATTGTAGTGCATTAATTTACGAAATTCGTGTTATCCTTTTATCCGACATAAACATTCAGTTGGGAAAGATATTGACATTATATAACCTGTACATTTTTCTACATTTTGGATATAGAAATGGTTTTATCTGAATAAAATGTATGAAATATCAGTTAGCAGATGTGCTGAAATTGGTATTGGATACGAAATAGATATGAGTAAAAGATAGCAAGAAGAATATATAAGATAAGCATGTTCACATCTGAGATAACAGATATAGGCTGGGAAATAGGTTACAACAAGACTCTTTTGCAGGTTAAGTTTTCAGAACAAAAGTTTGCTTTCTACCATTAATGCTAGTTTTACAGTCAAGATCATGTGATTTCAAATTTGTTTCAAAGTAGGACATTACTTGAGTTAACAGTCCTATAAGTTTAGTAGTATTATTCTTTACTCGCCGTGTTTCAAAATAGCCTTGTCTATGCTCCCAAATTAGGTCAGGCCATCCTTATATGACGTCCGACATGTCATGACTTGCTAGGTCCTATCAAAGCGATAAAGCTGCATCCATGTACGTAACCCACATTGGTTCCTATTTGCAATTAGGCCTTGCCTACATGTCAAGCGTTGTATGACCGAATAAAGCATAACTCATTCAATACGTGACTATTACTTTAGTTGAAAGATTGCATGTTCGAACTTCAATTGATGTAGAACTTTTGAAAAAAAAAAGTGTTGTATGTGCATATTTAGACTTTCTGGGGTAAGTTGTAAATCATTCTTGGTTGTTCATGGATGACTTGGGATAGTTATCCCTAGATTGATGGGGTTAACCCCACAAAAGTCGTTCCCATTAGCAGATTAGAATGAGGGTTTCTCTAAGTTATCCTTGGCTTATGTCCTTTTCTTTTTCAAAAGAAAAGGCCAAAGACATAGAATCCAATAAGGGTTTTTCAGTTTAAGCAAACCCTCGGTGATATCTCATGCTTCAAAGAGTGTGAATTCAGTTGCTGCTCTCTCAAAGTTTAGATCATATTTGCTTGCTGCTTGCTAAGGTTAGAGAAATACTATTATAGTCTGCGGAACAGTATTTATCCTTGGCAAAATTTCCACATTGGTCTGGACCATAGGACTATGGTCCAGACACAAGGTGGGCGTGGACCCCACAAAGGAAAACTGAATTAATTAAAATGGGAAATGTGGGAAAAAAATGTAAAAAAAAAAAACAGAAAAATCTGAAAAATAGACAATAACAGAAAACTGAAGAAATAAAAAAATTGGTTGTGGGCCCTAAAAATTCTGTTGTGGGGCCCAGACCAATAAGGTGTTTATCCTTTTTGATAGTTATATCTTCTTCCTTGTGGAGTTAATTACCTATAGAGTTTAGATTCTTCTAGTTGTTTTAGTATAAATTTATCTTCATTCTTTTAACAGACAGAATGTTTCAATTGGAGTAAAGCTAGGGTTGCAAATGGGCCGAATTGGATTAGATTTTCCCAAATCCAACATAACTTACAAAATAAATTTTTAAGCCGAATCCAGCCCACAACTCATGTGCGTTGAAGCAACACAATCCATTGTTGGATTTGGGTTGACCAAATCCAAGCATTTTTAGGCTAATTACGGATTGACATGGCCTAATATAAATGTTGTTGTTCATTGTAAGCTCCAACAACATTTAAATTTCATTATAAATAAATGAATAAGTACTTTTAATAGCACAGTTGCAAAAACAATATTTTAGAACCAATAAAACACAACTAGATGGTCTATGCTAATATACATACAGTGGGTTGGGCTAACTTCATGGGCTAAATCTACGAGCTCTGCCAATGGATTAGGTTGGGTTAGGTTCCAATGGGTTAGGTCTAACGTAAACTCAACCTAAAATAACTTTAGACTAGAAATTTCAACCTAACTCTAATTCAATTCACATATACCTCAATCCAGTCCTATTATTTATTGGTTGGATAGGCCATGGGCCAACTTATTCCAATTTGCACCCCTCAATGTTGATATTAACAACATATAACCTGTATGTGTGTACATTTTGGATATAGAGATGGTTAATAAAAATTAAGTAATATATGTGCTAAAATTGATTATGGTATAAGATAGAAAATGTACATGAGTAAAAGCTAGCAAGTAAAAAATGTAAGATATTGAGATTGACAAATATAGTTAAGTGAAAATTATTTTGTTGATTAGGTTATTATAACAATTACTGCTTCCCATTATTGATGTTAGTTTACAGTCAAGTTCATGTGATTCCAAATCCATTTCTACATTGGGCATTACTTGAATATAAAGTCATTGAAAGCAATCAAACAGGCGATTGAATTTGCACCACTGTTAGAAGATACTGATCCAGTACTAACAACTGCTAACTGAACCTTTTGCTCTTGAGCTTGGCATCACTTTTTTAAGTTCTATCGGTTCATTGGTTGGCCGATCTTTTGTATGTGATCTTATCTTTTCTATTACCTCACGAAAAGTTTTTTCATGGTTTCTTGTTCTTAATTACCATTTGGATCTGAAATTTTTTTTTTCTCCACTTCAAACATCAACCGTCAAATAGATATACAAAATCTCAAATATCTGATACAGGCAACAGTTGGCAAAATGGAAGTGGAAATTTTTTGCATCTTAATGGAGTTTCGTGGTTTGCAATAATTGTCTGAAAAGTTTGGCCTTTTCCCTTGTCAGAAAACGGATAGGCAGGCATCTCCTACATGCATGTGAGCAACTGATATCTCTTATGAGTGAAAAGGAAGAAGTATACCTTCACTGCAGAGTGATAGATCGGATTCCACACAACATGTACAAGAAAGCTGGTTACCGCATCGTAAAGAAGGATAATATATTGGTGTGGCTTGCATTTCAACGACGCAAGAACTTATTGTGTAAGAAGCTTTTACCTAGAGCTACCACAGAATTTGAGGACAAAACTTTGCAATAATTTATTATATGAAGCCTATGGCAATTGTATATTCTTTGTATTCTGACACATTCTTTAAATGTTATGTAAGAAGGCATTGTAAAGGATTTGTGGCATTCTTGTAGCTCTTAGATTACTAGTTGTCCAGGGACATGCTCTGCACGATAAAATTTAAGAAAAATTATTGAACTCTTACCAATTATGGGAAGGAAGACTACGGTCAAAACATTTCATAACATTCTAATGAAACAAATTTATAAGAAATAAAGAAATTTACATAACATTATAAAGTTTCTAGTCTTATGAAATATTCGTGAGGATTTTAAGTACTAATTGCTAAGGAGGAAAAGGAATACCAAAGAGGGAGAAAGAGAAGGCTTTAGAGTGAGAGGGAAAATGCATGCTAAAAGACACAAGCGTCAATTAATACGAACTTCATTTGTAACACTGATGATGATGTAGATTGCAAAGAAGACATTTTCATCACAATTGGCAAAGTCTATACAAAATTGCTTTTATTTATAATCATTTGGTAGAAAACTATTCTTGAGACTATTGTTCACATACAAGTAGTACGTGTAAAAGTGAAAAAATTGAAAACATTGATTGACATATAATTCTTGAATTAAATTTTAGAAAAAAAATCATAATACTTATAGTGATCTGTATCACATGAATTTTTTTTAGTATATTGTTGAGTATATTATATTAATAAATCATCAAATATCACAAAAAAGTTTGTACTCACTACTATCTTTATGATCGTAATAGAGTTCAAGTCAAAAAATTATTACTTTTTTTCATGTGGCATGAAGAAAAGTAATATAATCAAAATGAATGTATTCTACTATTTTTTATATCATTAATTTTTTGTGAATATATGGAGACGAAAAGATACAAAATACCCATCTAATGACATATGGTGTAGTTAGCTTCATACAAATAGGACAAATAAAATGAAAGCCCAACATAACTGCTATGATTGAAAATATACATTGTTTAAACTGATGTACAATTCAAAGAAAATATCAAGTTATTATTTTAAGATTTTACATCCCATACAGAATATGTGATAGTTTCATAAATATTAGGATAAATTACAGTTTATCTCTTTCACTATTTGTGTTTTTCAACTTGGTGTCTTAAATTTTTTTTTGTTCCAACTTGTCTTCCTCAACTACCTTCATTAAACAACAAGACTCCTTCCATAAAATTTAAAGATTACAGTATTTTTTTTGGACAAATTTGTCTTTCTTCCTATCTTCTTTCATTTACCTTCTTCAATTATTTGAGTTATTGAACTTAATACTTTAAATTTATTTTTTTTTGGTTACAACTTACTCCCCTCAACTACCTCTATTACACAATAAAATCTTCCATCAAGTTTGAAGAATCATGTGACTTGTACAATATTTTTTTTAGATAAATTTACCATCTACATCATAAATATTAAGTCTAATTTCACTATCACTTACTAAGTTGTAAAACTTAAATAGTTAAGAGAGGTAAACTGTAATTTAACTCTTGAGGGGGTATGTTGTAACAAAAAAAAGTTTAGGATACTAAGTTAAAAAATATAAATAGTTGAAAGGAGGAGTAAACTTTAATTTAAATTCTAAAATGGTAAATTACAGAAGGTAAAAATGGTCAAATCATGTAAAAATTTAACGTCGTTTACTTAAAAAAGAGATTTATTGTAATTTACCATAGTTAAATGAGATAAACTGTAACAAAAAAAATTTAAGGTACTAAACTAAAAAATACAAATAATTGACAGAAATAAACTGTAATTTAACCTAAATATTATCTTTGTCAACATAGAAACAATGTATGTATTATCTGACAAAAATAACATTGACATGTATATTTCGTAAGATTTGGATGTGTATGGGTTTAACGAAGGAGCAATTCTCAATGCTAAAATGGAAACCAATTGCGGACTAATGACAGGCGGTGCACGTCGTCCCATCGCAGGTTCGTATTGGCAAAAAAAAAAAAAGTTCAATACTAAAATTCCATCTTTTGATTTCAAAAAAATAATAATTCCATCTTTAGATGTGTAATGAATCTGTGCAATGAAAAGGACATGAATGAACCCAACAAGATTTGCATTCAATAAATTTAACGAATTGATTACCATAAATGAGCCAACGGTATGTCCGATTGTTGGGATAAAAACTTAAAGGTATCAATCTTTAAAAAAAAAAAAAACACATTAGAAAATTAAATGAATGAAACTATATATAACAATTTAAGTGAACCATCAGAATAGCTCTGGCGAAAACATGCCTCGTGAAATAGCTCCCCCAAATAATAGTGATCAGCGCCGCCGCGGTCGAAACCCTAGCAAGGGCTTTGGTCATTCCGACTCCTTCCTCCTCTATCAGGCCACCCGCTTCGATTGGGCGGCTTTCAAAGAAAGCCTCTTCGCAGAGGACTATGCCGATGAACCTTCTCCTTCTCCTCCGCCAAGGCCTCACCGCTTCCATCACTCTCGGAAGCACCGCAGATCTAAGGGGCAGGTACGCGCGAGGAAGAAGGTGCCTTCTTCCCCCTGTCTGGATGATCCAGAGATCTCCTCTGGTGTCCATGATATTTCTTCTCCCTCTGATCCCTCCAACAAGCTGTCGATAGGGATTCTTCCTGCCTGGAGCAAGACAGGCAGATGCCGTTTTCTTCATATTTCTGTTGGTTTTCCTCCTAATCTATTAACTCTGTCTGGAAGATTACCTAATGTTTGCATACATACTATGTTTCTTACTCGGAATCCATCCTACTGTTGGTTAAACAATCTCAAGATTTGTGATTTAGATAAGTTATGCTTTCTGAATCATGCTTCTCTTGCTTATATAAATTCAAAGTTCACTTTTACTGACGGCAGTGAGATAGGAATACTTAGTTCTATGGATTTATCGTTGCCTGAGTATAAATGCAATAGGAAAATAGTTAGTTCCTCGTCATCTTTTTCCGATGATCTTGCAAATATTTTGGCAACTTCTTCTTCCTCTCCGGCGACATCATCGGAGGTGAGCAGGAGTCCTTCCTGCAGATGGTGGGGGCGGGATTCCCCAGACGTTGACATGTGGTCGTATCATATTAATTATCCACTTTCTTCGGTATGGAGTTACACGTCCTACTATCCTCCTAATTTTTCTGCTATTAGACGGGCAAATTTCAATAACACCCCTCCTAATTTTTCTCCTATTATCTCTGATCCCATAATATCAGGGGATAATTCTTTCACAAATTATCCTGTGGGAGAGTTAGTGGGTTGCGTGCAGGGCTTTAACGGGTACAGTAACGGATACGCCTGCGTAGCAGATCTCTCTGACGACTGTCTCTGCAGCCGCACTACCATTAATACAGACATTCCTTTTTCATCCCGTGCAGAAGTTTTTCCAAACGATCGGTCTTCTTCTGACATTTGCATTAATTCCAGCCGCTCGCCTATCCCATCTCCTCCCCCTGATATCTCTGGTAAGCGATCCTCTGGATCGAGATTTGCTATACTCTCCTCTCCTGATAATGTTTTCTCCCCCTCGCGTGCTACTGGTTCTTCTACCCTCTCGAAGAACTTTTACTCCTCGGCTGTTACTCTGAACGTCGGCTGGAACGTGGTTTCCAGGAAGAAAACTATCCCACCCCTGGTAAGCTTCTGTAAAAAGAGTGGTAGATGCTTCAAATGTGGACTGAAAGGCCACACGAAATCTGCCTGTAAGTATATTGGTTCTTGCTTTAGATGTAGTTCCCCCACTCACTCGGTTGCAATATGCAAATATTTTCAGGAAAAGCCCTCCTTCCCTGAAGAAATGGCTTCTGAAGGTCTCTCCCCTCAGAACCCTTCTATCTTACCTCTTACGGATGCTGTGTGCAACCATTATCTGTTGCTATCCCGCAGTGCGATAGTCACGGCGCACACCTCTAATCTCACTCTGGAAACGTTAACAAATCATGTCCGAGCCTTTTGGACATGCGGTTGCGATATTGAAGTTCAGGCCTCCTCCCCGGGTAAATTTTTACCGACGTTCCCTACTGTTAAAGCCAGAACCGACTCTCTTAAGATGCATGAACACTTGTTACATAATATCTCTGCTTCCTTCATCCCATGGACCCCAAATTCAAATGTGGTTATTGTTACTAAAGAGGAGGGGGATTGGATCAGATTGGAGGGTATCTCGCATCACCTCTGGGATATTGATATATTCCGTCACATGCTTGATGATTTTGTTGAACTTTTGGAGGTGGACTTCTCCATAGACCACGTGAAACACCTGGATTTCGCCAGACTGAGAGTTAAAACTTTCCCTGGGAAAGACATCCCCGATTGTAGGTACTTTGTCTTTGGTAATTTTGTTTATCCCATAAAATACAGACTTAGCTGGGATCTCTACTCTTCCTCGGGTAATACTCAAGCTCCACCCCAAAAATGGCCTGTTAAACCCTCTGGTTAGGCAAACACTGCTAGCCTGAAGCTCGTAAGAAAACCGTTCAAAAGTAATAAAGGTTGGAGAGGAGGAAAAGGAAATAGACTACCTAACGAAGGGAAGCACGTCTGGACTAGACCTGTCAGTCCCAAAGCAATCTCCAACTCCCCCGGGATACTCCCTACTCCCACCCCTGTCATGTCTTACAAAAACAGCATCCCATCACCTTCGATTAGCACCTCTCCTAATCAAACCCCCAAGGAAGAAGATACAGCTAGATTCATTGAAATGGAGGTCAGAACGAGGAATCTATTGCTGTCCAAGTTCAAAAAGGTACTGGCTGTCTACGATTGCCTTGAAAGCGATGACCTTGGCGGTCCTTCTGAAGCTCCAAATCCACAACCTCCTACCCCCATTCACGCACCAGGTAATCATGCTTTTTACACACCCTCAACCTCTGTTCAGGGTGATTATACTACTGAAACTACTACTGATTCAATTTCTTCTTCTTCTTGCTCTAATACTCCTCCTGAAATGAATGATAACTCTTATCATTTTTTAAATCAAGTTTTATCCTGGGATTCCTATGATCAGTTTAACATTTTTTGTAATAAAATAGGTATTGCCCTTACCTCCCCAAATGAAATAAAATCCTTCTACAACTCTGTCAGAAAAGATCAAGGCTTATCCCCTTTAGACCTAAATGATAATGCTCATATTCTAGAGAATTTTGATTCTCTGTTTATTTCCTCTGTTTAATTTATGTTAATTGCAGCTTGGAATATTAGAAGATTGGACAACAGTAGGAAAAAAAGAGCCTTAAAAATTTTGTTAAAACGAATAGATGTAGCATCATTATTATTAGTAAGACAAAGCTTGAAAACTTCTCCCCTTATACCTTAAGAAATATTGAAGGCGGTCATTTAAACCAATGGTCTTTTCTGCCTTCATTGGGAGCCTCTGGGGGAATCTTAGTCGGTTGGGATGATAGTTTGCTAAAACTCTCCAATACTATAAAAGCAACTTATAGCATCTCCTTATGCTTTACAAATTTCCTGGATAACTTTGAATGGTGGCTCACTGGAGTCTACGGTTCTTGTGAACACAACCTTAAAAGATTTTTTATTGAGGAATTGAATTACTTAAGTGATAAAGTCAATCAAAATTGGGTCTTAGGTGGTGACTTTAATATCATTCGCTCTCCGGAGGAACACTCTTCCAGGGGTGGCATTGCATCTCACATGAGGGATTTCAATGACTTTATCGACTACAAAGCCTTATTAGACTTTCCACCAAGTAATTGCAAATTTACTTGGTCAAACTTTCATCCTCAGCCTACTATGGTTAGGCTAGACAGATTCTTGGTATCCACTGGATGGATGGACAAATATCCAGACTCTTTCTGTTTGGAAAAAATTAGGGTAATTTCTGACCACATTCCCATCACCCTGAACACTGCTCCTTATGTTTGGAGTCCCCCTCCCTTCAAATTTTACAAGTTTTGGCTACAAATCGAAGGCTTTTCCCCCTTTATAGAGAACTGTTGGAATAACTCCATATCCTACTGTAATTCAACTTCTCCTGTGGTAAGGTTTGCTCACAGACTAAAATTCTTAAAAAAACAAATTATTAGATGGATCGGACCTGTAAGGGAGATAAGGAAAAAAAGATTAGAGGTTGTGGAATCTCAAATAAACCTCTTAGACTCATTAGTTATTTCCACCAACAATCAGGTCATCTTTCAAAATAAACTGAAAACACTAAAAGATGAGCATTTTATCCTATTACAAGAGCAAAAAATATATTGGAAACAAAAATCTAGGATTCAATGGCTTAAAGAAGGTGACCTTAACACAAAGTTCTTTCATAATACTGTAAAACAGAGAAGGAGGACAAATACCATCCATTCTTTAAGTATCAATGGTATTCCGAAACAATCTCCAATACTAATATCAAAAGAAATTGAAAACCACTTCACGAGGCAATTCAATAAGCCAAGTAGAACAATTCCCAACCTTGATTGGGATACCTTAATGCCCAACAAAATTGCTGATCCAGAACTTTTGGAATCTGCCTTCACCTTGGAGGAGATCAAGTGTAATGTTGGCAACCTTCCTGGGGAGAAAGCCCCAGGTCCAGATGGTTTCTCATTATACTTCTTTCAAAAATTTTGGGAAATACTGAAAGAGGATATCCTAAACATCTTCCAGAAACTCCACTGCAACTCTGATCCAAACTTTCTAGCCCACATAAATCAGACTTTCATAGCTTTAATACCAAAGAAGGAGGGTATAAAAGAGGTCAAGGATTTCAAACCTATAAGTTTAGTTAACAGTCTCTATAAAATAATAGTTAAAACATTAGCTTCAAGACTCTCTCCTGCCCTTAATAAAGTAATAGACAACTCCCAGTGTGCCTTCCTTCCTAGAAGATACATTGGTGACTGCTTTCTCGTGGCTCAGGAGACCATACACTACATGAATCTAAACGGAATACTTGGCCTTATTCTTAAGTTGGACTTTGAGAAAGCTTTTGACAATGTCAACTGGGACTTTCTGTTAGAAGCTTTGAAAGGCTTAGGATGTGAACAAAAATGAATTTCTTGGATCAAAATGTGTATTTCACATGTCAGTTTCTCAGTATTAGTCAATGGTTCTTCTAAAGGATTCTTTAAGTCAACAAACGGCTTAAGACAAAGTGACCCTCTCTCTCCACTCCTCTTCATTATGGTTACACATGCCTTAAACAGAATGCTAGCCTTAGCATTGGAAAATAATCTAGTCTCTGGAATACAGCTACCAAACAACGGTTCAAATGTAATGAATATTCAATATACTGATGACACTATCCTTTTCCTATCGGCCACTGAGAATAATTTAATAAATATTAAGAGGATACTTTGCTGCTTCCAGTCTTGCTTAGGGTTGAAAATAAACTTCCACAAATCCTCTATCACTGGCATTGGTATTCAAGAACCCTTTATACAGAGAGCCTCGCATATCCTGGGGTGTCAAATTGAAAACTTCCCTATAAAATATCTGGGACTTCCTTTACAATTCAGAAAAGCCAATTACCATGACTGGCTACCTATCATTGAAAAAATCTCAAAAAAACTATCTCTTTGGAAAGCTATGTTATTATCACTTGGGGGCAGATTAACCTTGGTTAATGCAGTCCTATTTGTCATTCCTACATATTACTTATCTGTTCTACACTTACCAACCAAAGTGAAGAAGGATATTGACAAGTTCAGATTTAGATTTCTTTGGAACTCTCTTTCCTCCTCCACAGCTTGCCACTTGGTTAAGTGGAAATCTCTTTGCAGATCCAATGAACAACAAGGATGGGGTATCATTAATTTAAGGAATTTTAATAAGGCTTTAAAATGCAAATTACTTTGGCAATTTCTATCAAATGATTACTCTTTGAAATAGAAAGATATTATCAAAGCAAAATATTTAGCAAGGAGAGGTTTAGGTGCCATACTTAACACTTCCAACACTAGATCTTCACCCCTTTGGCATGAAATTTAAAAAAGTTTTGATATCATAAACGGGTTTACATTGTTTCATGTAAACAATGGGAAAAATACCATCTTCTGGGAAAATAGATGGTGGAATGGAGAAAAACTCAAAGACATTCTACCTGATATCTACAGGAGAGTAAAATTTAAACAGGCCACTGTAGAAAAGGTTGTTAGAATCAGCCATTCAAATCCAAACAACCTTCTAGTAGATCCTTTATCTTTCACTGACTCAGGGCTCCTGCATTCTCAACTGGAGCTATTATTGGGGATAATTCCTAATGTTGGATTAAATACAGAGGATGATTCGCTTGTTTGGAAACCTACTAATAAGGTCTTCACTGTTAGATCGTGTTATGTTATGGTTAATGATGGTGGACTCAGATTTAAATTCTTTAAGGAAATCTAGAAGTGTTGGGTTCCACTCAAAGTGAAACTATTTTCGTGGTTGGTTGCTTGTAACAAAATATTGACTAAAGAAAACTTATGCAAAAGGAGATGGAATGGTTCCACCATATGTATTTTCTGTAATTACCATACTGAATCTGCAATGCATCTCTTTCTTTTTTGTCCATTTACTTATTCCATTTGGAATGTTTTTGCAATTTCTCCTTTGTACCCTGTTATATTATCTATAGAAGACTTGTTTAATATGCCACCTGTGTTAAAATTTGATTTGCCTGGCATAGACTCTCTTACCTTTGTGCAAATATTCCTTTGGTCTATTTGGAAGGAAAGAAACAATAGAATTTTCAGGGGCATTCTCAATAGTAAATACATGATTGTTAATGACATTATATCTTTGACTATTTGTTGGGTTGAGTGTTTGGGTGCAGATTTTGAAAAAAATGAGATTCTGCATTCCTTCTCTTCCTTTCAGCAAACTAGAGGCATGGAAATTGATTCTTTGGCTGCAAACTCTGAACAACATGTGGGGGATGAAAATGTATCCACCCCTGCTCTTGTGGACGACAACCCCCTTTAATTGGTCAAATTCTTATTGGCCGCTGTTTTTATCATATTTACTCTGATACTCTCTCTTGGGTCTGTAATATTTTGTTAAGCCTCAATACTTTGGCTACGTGCTCCTTACTTGTGGAGCTGCTTTACTGTAATATTGTCACAACTTGGACTTTTATATGTGGTTTGCTTATGGAATATATAAAAAATAGATTATCGTTTTCAAAAAAAAAAACAATTTAAGTGAACCATATCAATTAAGATCAACACGCCTGGAAAAGAAAACCTCACCTCTCTTGCGATGCTGGAAATGATTCCCTGACCCCATGCATGGAAGGCAACCTCTACCTTTTCATTTATATATGTTTATCAGAATCCATCAGCTCAAGAGCCTTTAGATTAAACAATACTAACGTTATTTGATTCCCCAACTTGATTGTAATACTAAAAGTAGTGCTAAAAAACAATTATATAAGTGTTATTGGAATATGAAATGCCAAGTAGGTTGTTTGGAGCATATAGAGTATAGGTTGCTTTTTAGTTAACTTCATAATTGACTTTCCACAATATTTTACTTTTAATATTTGATAGTGTACTAAAAGGTAAGTTAATATGGTATTAATTGAGAGAAGGTTGGAAATGAGAAGGTGTTTGATACTTGAAATGATGGATATGCATGAATACTCATCTCTTTTAGCAAGTAATGGACATTGGACAACGGCAAAGTATTAAAATTTTTGTAAAAATGTTGTTGAATTATGACAATGTTTAAAGTGTTAAGAGTTTGATAATCATACAAAAATCATAAAAATTTTAGCTCTGAGGAGGAGCGTACACTATGAGAAATGTTATCTGTGCTTGCAAGGATGGTGTATTATTAACCTTCTCGTCTTTGGACGTTTCTTCGTGAGACATAATTAAACTATATATTAAATCATTTTTCTTTATAATTATAGATCAAGATATTGACTTTACGCTTGCAATTCAATTGAATCTACTTTATTTTCCTTAATGCTATATATGTGGTAAATTGGATATATAATTTCCATAATTATATGACCATGATTAAGGTTTTAAGTGGGTCGGGTACAACTCCTTCTCCCACTTCAACATGACCTGTTTGAACCCGTGAGTCAACCCATGATTAATTAACCCACAAGTCAATCCATACTACCCATGAGTTAACCCATCCACTCACAGATAGCGGTTAGTATTTATCCTATCCATTATTTTGCAGGTAAACGTAAGGATAGACCTTTGATCTAACTTAATCCAACTCGTTTACACCCTCGTAGTGGTAGGCATAATGAGAGAACAACAATAGGACATGTGAAAACTAGATAAGTTTAGTGGTCTTCAAATGCCAAGTGGTACCCATCTAGTCATGTAGCACTACTTTGCGGTCATAAAAAAAAGAAGTAAAACAAATGTAGCTTAAAATCAGCAAAGGTGCCATATAATATATGCTCCAAAAGAGTAACTAAAGATTATACTTATAATTTTTATACATACATCCAACTAAGTTAATAAATATATCATTACAAATTTTTAATAATCATAGTTTAGGTAACATATCTCTTTTCCCTTGACAAAGTGAGAATCATTAATATAACATAGATATAGATAGATAGATATAAATATAAATATAGATAAATAATTAAGATTATTAAGCAGTGGAATTAACACAAAAAAATTTGTGCATAGTCACTGCATATGTTGCTTCATTGAAATATCTATTTGGACAGCTCAAAATCATTTATATATGGAGCTCCAATATTTTTCTTCTATTTGAGGTGACTTCAAAAGTATCTGTGGACAGCATGTGTGGCCAATGCGCAGTATGTTTTACGTTCCAATACAAGAACAGATATATTACATTGTTGGAGGATACAGGTATGTATCAGTAAATAGTATTACAAGCCATCCAATTCTTCAATCTGTCTCCCATGATATCATAGATCAGTACTGAACACTGAAGCTCGAGCGCCCAATGGATGGATTCACATTTGCAGAGAAAACTTGCTGTAGTTCGTGCACACATTCCGCCATCGTGGGTCTTCTGCAGCTTTCTATTCGAACGCAGCGTGATGCGAGGCTCACGAACAGGGAGATCGACCCCATCGCATACGAACTCCTTGGCATATCTGGATCGATCACCTTTCGTAACCTCTTACGATCGTCAAGCATATGCCCAACCTATGGAGTAGAGAGACTCTGGGTGATTTTTGGCCTGCTGCAGGCTTTATCAGGGCATGAAATTTAGACAGACATGGTAAGCAATGCACCTGTAGGATAAGGTTCTGATCTGCAGGTCCCTGGCACAACTCCACTGCCCTACGGCCGGTCAGCAGTTCTAGCAGAACCACACCAAAGGCATACACATCACTCTGTAAGGTGAGCTTCCCTGTCTGTAACAAGAAGAAAAAAATATTCATCCTCTTCTCCATTTGATTCAAGAGTCAGAAAGAGAGGTAGATATCAAGCAGCCGTCATATATGTGCATGTGGAAGTCGAACATATACAAGCAAAAGCACTAATTTTTTACAAAACCTATGACAGAAAACTCTTTTTTGTTAATAATAATTCTGCTCAAAATTGTGATCCATATCCTCTTATTGTTAAATATATTTCTATGTGGATCTCCCTGTCGGTCATTCTAATCCTATACTTCCCACATGTGGAACGTCAAATGAAGTTGACTACTGAATCAGCCTAAAATTGAATGCCATACTTAGTCGACATGAATTTGGATGTTGAAAAGAAATTATGCAGAAAGTATCAATGCTACATGTGATAATGGAGGAACTCACCATCGTGTTTCATTTTTTTGTCTTTAATGGTTGCCTTCGTACAAGTCACTTCCGTTCAAGAAGAGACACTAAGTTTAATGCACCCACAACAGGCACAACCCCGTCACCATTCACATGTCTGTGGCTCGAATGCATGGTTTTGTCATGTAACTATGAAACCTCCAATGCTTCTATGTACTAAAATATAGCAGTAAAAACTGTAAACAAGAAACTGAGATAGGGAATTCTGTCTGGTGAAAAGCTCTGATGGATAGTTAGGGTTAATATTAGTCGCTAAAGCATCATAGGAAACACATGTTACGGTGCTACACATTGCTACTGTTTCGAAAGTACGTAGTTCAGCAAGGCTACTAGAGCTTATACTTGACCGATAAGTCATTTTATTTCAATTTTTAAGAAAATGATCCTTCATTTGTTAAGCCGATACGTTCAAAATATGATCACTGAATAATATTATCTCATATAATATGCATCATTAACTGTGGAAGTTAATTTTTTCAGGGACATGAGAATACTTGTAAACGTAGAGTAGGTTAATACTTTTTAGTTACAATTGTTTCAATGTACATTAAGGATTGAAGTAGCAAAAATATTCTGCAGATAAAGTACAAACTTGGTACCATTGAATAAATTTATCTGTATCGATTTTCAGAAATATGATCATGTACTTAAAATCCACCGTAGGTTGAAAATATTTAGCAAGAACCATACCGACGTATACTCGGGATCGAAGTAGCCAAATGTGCCAAGTGCTTTTGTGGTCTCATAACTACCCTCTCCATCTGGCATTAGCTTAGCAAGTCCGAAATCGGAAATCTGGAACAGAACAATGTGCATCATCCAAATATATTGTAATCTGTAATGTGTAACAAATAAACTAACTCCGGATCACAAATTATTACCTTTGCCTCTAAATTCTCATTCAGAAGTATATTTGAGGATTTAAAATCCCTGTGGACTATAGGAATGCCAATTGTTGTGGCAGAATGGAGATAGGCAAGGCCTCTAGCTGCTCCAAGGGCTATCTTGAGCCTTAAAGGCCAGTCCAACTTCACATCTCCAATTCCTACAATATCAAGCAAAGAGTCAATTCCAAACAAGTGAAGGTTATATTATAATGTGAAACAGGAAGACGCATTTTTGAAAACCAACCGTTGAGACGGTCCTGTAGGTTTCCGTTACTCATGAATTCATATACCAAAAAACGATGCTTCCCATCTGCACAGTAGCCAACCAGTGAGACTAGATTTGGATGATCCAATCTGCTCAATATGTCAACTTCTACTCGGAACTCCCTTTCACCATCAGCTGCTTTAAATGGTGGCAACTCCATTTTCTTAATTGCCACAACCTTCAAAAGAAAAACAAAAGCAACAGATTTTTTAGAGCCAAGATTCTAGACAGAAACTTCATCCTTTATTCTATAAATCTTATCAGATCAAAACAACATTAATTATGCTATTGATTACACCAAACAATATTTCCTTTAGACTAAACAAGAGACCATTCAATTCCACCAAACAAAATTTCATTTATAAGACTAGATTATTATACCAATCAATAACGCCTTTCATGGTTTCATAGACCAGCAAGCAGAATATTTATCCATTTGGGAAAGTGCTTATCGATTATTGAAGTTACTAACCTCACCGCTCCGGAGAATTCCTTTGTATACTCTGCCAAATCCCCCTTTCCCAAGGAAGTTCACATCACTAAAGCAAAGTGTTGCTTCCTCCATTTCTTTGTGTGTGAAAACTGATGAACAATTGCGCCTTTTAGATGAGGGGATATATCCTGCAAGCTGCCAACACTCCGCAGGTTTATATATCCCTGCAAAGTGGTAACAAAACAAACCAAAGCTTAAGCAACCAAAATGATGAATACTAACAAATAAATAAATAAATTCTAAGGAAAGAACATATCATGCATCACATACAGGGGTCAATGTGATCATAAGATTTGGTTCTTCTTCTTTTGTTCCAGGCTGATACTAAATTGAAAGGCATGATGAGCTTCCAAAAGATTGACTCACAACAAAAAATGTATTGCTCTGTCGATAAACCTATGGACTCAGGTGTACCACAATTATATGATGCCCAACGAATAGAGATTACTACAATCTAGTACACCAACAAACTAAGAAGAGAGCGGAGACTGAAAGTAGTGGAATTAGATTTTTTTTTCGTTGCAAAAGAGAAGTAAGATCATATGAAGACATAACCATGAGGAAAAACCTCTCTTCAATAGGACCATGGAAAGAAATCGAAGTCTAAGCAAAACAAAATGGTAACTAAAAGGACGATTGTTCACAAGGAAGAAGAAGAACATAAAGAGTGAAAATACAAGAAAATGCCTATCTCACAACAACAAGAGGAACCCAGACCCAACAAAAGCAGGTAGAGGAAAGATGAGACGTACCCAGATGCCCATCTGCACAGAGAAGAATGGGGCTGGGCAGTAGCACTCATGAAAGTGCTTAGACAAGACGTGAAGTTAGCTCAGGAAGGGTACCCAACCAACCAGTCCACAACCTCTACAGCAGCAACAACACCCTTAAAGGCAAAAGAGAAGCAGAAAAGAAAGGGAAAGAAAAATAATGCTTGGATAACAAGGAAGACGAAAAACAAGGAGGGCTTATTTGGAATAACCAACCCAGGGAGAACTGAGAAGCAACAGTGAGTGAAACAGAGAGAGAGAGAGACGTTGATGGAAAGCTATTTTCAAATTCTTCACTCACATTTGAAAGTAGTAACTTGCAATTTTTGTCACATCTGCATGTGTAACTGCTGTTGTTTTTTGGAGGATAACTGGTGATGGTAGAGATGGACGCTTTGCTTCAAATTAAAGTCAAATCGGTGGGAAGTCACATTCTTTGTTTTTTTTTTTTTTTTGTTATCTAGATGAATTTTTATGTATGTCGTAGGATTCGAATTCGAGACCTATGATAAGTTTAAAATTCTCCCAACCACCGTGACAATAAGACATTCTTTGTTTCTTCATTTTTTTATTATAAACAGTAGCTAAGTTAAAAAATTTTCATTGTAGAGGTTATAAAAAATAAATTATCAAAATAATTGTAAAAATAATTGATATCATAACTATAATAGAAAAATACGACAACTGTAAAAGCCACCGACATATAATTTTTGCAAGAGAGAAAGAAGTTAAAAAAAGATAACAATAGTAATGATTTTATATAAAGATTATTTCCACGATAATATGTACTATAGTGTTTTTTCTTTTTCCTTCGATGACAACTTTACCTCCACTGGCCCCCACCTACATCCGCTAAGGTGGCATTCCTTCAACGTGGAGGACATATGATGCGTACATGTGGCTGAGGGGACGAAGAGCTAGAGACGAGGTTCAAGTTTCAGGGTTTGCTGGGTTCGGAAATCAATTAGTTTGCATATGAATGGGCAGTAAATGTGTACGATATGAAAATTAAATCTTTGCTTGAAAGACGAGGGAAAGAGACGTGACATACTGGGTGTATGAAAAATATTTGTATTTAATATTTAATACTAAATAATTACCTTTGTAAAAAAAAATAATATTTGTATTCAGTTTGATATTTACATTCTTAGTAATCCATTGACAATGTTAATAAGCACTGTTAATTGTTCCAAATCGATTCCAAACGTGACTAATCAAACTCAATCTCAATTACATAACAATCTCAATTAGTTTAAAAAAATTATAATTAACTAAACTTATTGCCTTGTCGTATCTTTTTCGTGTAAATCGTATCATGTAATCGTTTATTTACTAGGTCTAACTGTAGTCAACCGTCTCTGATTCCTCTATCCTCGTTAACCTTCTTGTTCTGTGATTAACGACAAACTTGTCAATTCTTGACACGACACGATTACACGAAACGACATGACACGTTACGATAACACGATAAAATTTAGTTATAATTTTTTTTAATTATTTTGAAATATTTATGTGATTTATGGTTAATAAATATAATTTTATTTTGACACGATTAGACACGATTATTACCTGATTTAACACGATTGGAACTGATTGAACCCAGTTAATACACGTTTAACATTAATAATAGATTATTAAGTATATTATTACGAATACAAATATATTTTATATATGTTTAAAATTATTATATTATTAGTAATCAAGTATAATTTTTCCACAATATAAGAAATATTGGTAAAAAATTGATAGATACGATGACACAATAAGTATACGATACGATCCAATTTACAGGTCTAATTAACGTGGATCAAGAAGAAACACAACCTACAGGACAACAATACAACATTCTTATTTTTATTTTTATTTTGGAAGGTGACAACAATACAATACAACATGACTGACCCGGTAACCCCTACACCACATCTATTCTCCTCCGACGACCACCGCTACCAACGAAAACAGCTCCAATGTCACAGCCGGAGCCACCGCAACTACCACCTCCGCCACCACCACCCCCAGTAGACCACCACAACCACCACCAGACCTACGCGATCGAGCTCTACTTCGATCCGGCCCTGGAGAACCAAGTCCTTAAGGCCTGGAACGTCCTGGCCCGCCGCCAGATTACCACACACCTCATCTCCATCTCCTCCCGCCCCCACATCACCCTCCTCCACCTCCCCACACTCGCCCTCCCCGACCCCCTCCTCCGCCTCCAGTCCGCCCTCCGCGGCCTCGCCGCCCGCGCCGACCCCGTTCCCCTCTCCCTCTCCACCGTCGGATCCTCCTCCGCAGCCGCCAGCGCCCTTTTCCTGCTCCCCACCCCCACCGTCTCCCTCCTGCAGCTCCACGCCCAGCTCTGCGAGGCGGTGCGGAGGGAGGGGGTCGAGGTCGGGGAGGAGTACAGGGTGGACGCCTGGGTGCCATGCTGCGCCGTCGCGGAGGACGTGCCGAGGGGGAGGATGGGGGAGGCGTTCTGCGTGTTGAGGGACATGAGGTTGCCTGTCTCAGGGTACGCGATGGATATCGGGGTTGTGGAGGTGCCTGCAGGTGGGGGTGCGGCCGTGAGGGAGGTGTTGTCGTTTACGCTTGGCGGGAGTAGCCTGCCGGAGGCTTGAGAGGGGGGAGAGAGAAAGAGGTAATCTTGGTTGTATTTTGTTATTCTTTGCACGTTTGTTTGGTTTTCGAGTGAACTGTTGTTGGTTTGAATAGAATGTATGATTTTATGTGGAGGATTGGATGTGTAGAAGCAAATGTAGTTATCAAAAAGTTTAGGTGTGATATTTGTTTGCTTACTTAAATAGTAAGGTAATTGCTCTAGATTCTTTGGTAATTGTTCGATTAGACTATCACATTTGATTAGCTGCAGTTTTGGATATAGTGATTTCATTTGGCTGATATTACTATTTTGGCATTTAAGCGGTTTTTAGTATCATTGAATGAGCAATTTTGACATCGTCAGTTGATAGAATTGCATTCACCCCATGTTCAGGTTGACATTAGTGAGTATTTTTTTCATAATTGTTTCAATTTATAACTGGGATATTGGTTAGAGTTCAAGATTTTATATGGCAAAAGAAACACACAAAACGGAGCATGTTATACCCAGTTTTATCTAGGAGTGAAGCCTTAGCGACAAGTATACATTTCTCAGTAGCCCTGAAGATCCATAAATTTAAAAAAAAATCTCTTTGCTGAACCCTAACTTCTTCAGAGTTCGATTTTCTAAAATTTTTAATTCAGTCTGTGTTTGTTGATGGCAATTCCAAATACCATAATGTATGTTTGAATCTACTTGGAAGAATGAGCTGTCTCAACCAAAAGCTTTTGTCCATGCCTACGGCTATTATCGTTTTCTTACACTTGGAAGTAGGAACCATGTCAGAAAACCGAGTTCTTGATCTTCTTCTCCCAACTTCCTACACATAACTTGAGGCATGTGAAATTTAGATGGTTTTTCCGTCTAATAGAGAGGTATCTTCAGATTTAAAAAGACTTCATATGCAATAGGGAAGTGCAGTCTACAGCTGTCCTAAATTTTTGGATTATGTTCCAGGCCTTCTAATTAGTTTCTAGCTTTAAAATGCAATTCTTTTTGCCAGGCACTTTAGGATTCAGTGTCAAATAAGTAGTCCAGCTGATGTAACTAAACTGTTCGATACTTTTGCTGATGACTATCAAGTTGGATTGACCTCTTCATCTTGAAATTTTTTTATCGCTTTGGTCCTCATGGAGTTAGAGGCTTTGCCAGCTAACAAGATATTTATCTCTTTCACCATCACTTTTCCTACATAGTATGTTATGCTATCGATTCTCTTGAGCTAACAACAATATTGTTTTTCTTAATGGCAATATTAGTTACTAGTTTTTTTGTCTAACAAACACTATATTTGCTGAAGTAAACAAAATCCCTAGAGAAGTTGTCGATTACTCCTCTTTCTCAGATATAATGGATAAGTTTGTTAGTCTAAGGCAACACTCATTTTTTCTGCAATAGTTCAACAATGTGAGTTGAATGTAGACTAGATCAGTAACACTGAAAGGACTATATCTAATAGCAATATAGCATTAATAAAGCATCGTGGGAAGTAAAAATGAGTAAAATTTGCTACAAAGTAACTGTGTAGTTCTGAAGCATGTGTTACCCCTAGAACTTTGGTGGCAGAAATACCTACTTTCGCTGATTAGTTCCTTTATCCATGCTTGTTCGAATTACTAAAAACGTGTTAACTACCTTGATATTGACCATAACTCACACTTTTACATACTGCTTTAAATATGATGGTGCGAAGCCAGCTCTAAATTATGTGATAGTTTTAACTTCAGGGATCTGTGAGTTTTGTTTTACTAACAAACTGGATGAAAAACCTTGTGTAAAGACCACCACTTTATCATTCTATTTTTATAAAAGATATCCCACAAGTTATCATTATATTTGTGAAAAGCATTCTTATTATTCTAACCTTTTGCAGTAATTGAATCCTGTCATGGAAGAACAGACTGATCAACCAATATAAAATGCTAGCGCATGAGAGTTAACTCTACCATTCTAAAGTTTTCAATACCATCGGAGTTGGTTATACACAAATTTCATATATAATATTTGCTTGTGTTAACAGATGAGGTACTTGGTTTTACATAATTGTGGCCAATGGTTAAGACAACAGGTTAGAAATATCATACCACCCAAAAATGTTTCTGTTATCAACAAGGTGATCAATATATTTCTCATTTACAGAAGTAGCCCCTAGTATTGAGATATTCTTTGATAGGATTATTATGTAGTTGCGGGATTAAATATGCTTATAAGAATAGGTACATTACCAAACCTGCTAGTCATTTTGATTATCACTACACTATGAGGAAAATTGCATTATAATCAATCTCACATGTGCGTCCACATAGACTACTTAGTTTTATCCATTATTGAGAGGTGAAGCCCAAACACTAAATTTGTCTCTGACCAGCTAAGATAATTTCTCTACAACACCATACTCAAGTACATACATCCATAAGAGTGAACTTTGTTACCTTACGAGGGCTAATCTACTTCAATTCAAAGTAGTTCCTACTCCTACGCCATCATCGTTGGTTTGATGTTCCATTTTCTCTAGTTCATTAATTTGATCAGTTGAGCTTGATCTTTGTTGTTTAAAGTATTCAAAATTAATAATAATAAACAATTGTCTTCTCTCTCAAGAATTCTAACTTCAGATCATATCTGTCTAGGATTGACATCAATGTCTGTTTTTTGTAACGAGTCCCCATACTGATCTAACAATTGGAATTAAGCTTAATACCAATCCTTTGAGATGTGCCCATGTATTCAAGTATGCAGCCGCATAATCACCCTGGAAATTTATGTACATGCGTAATCCAATTATGTGACGCATCATTTGAACAACCACAAAATTCTACACCGTTGGGTATTTTTAAAAAATTGGACTTTGTTTGAGGCCCCATAACCTCTGTAAAACCCTCCCTTTGCAATTTTCTGTAATTTCCCCCTTATTTTCCATATATGTTGTATTTTAGCTTCTTTTTTTTGAAAAATCATATTTTATTTTAAATTTTCCCTGTCTTTGTAGAATTATGCGACCACACAATTGATTGGATTATGTTATCGCAGAGTTTGATCATGCCAATTTATATAATTGTTTATTACAACATGAGTGAGTCTTCTTTGAAGCAGGGATTTTTGCATTGAAAATGAGTAGTTAAGTGACAAATTTAGTTTACAAATCGAAGGTAAAAGAAGTCAAATAAGTCTTAATTCAATGTGACATTTCTTCTCTAAAGGAGTGGTTGTTTTAGTGCCTTCTAGTTTATGTGGTAAGTCAAAGCTAGTTGCTATCGAAATTTTCCTGAAGTTCTGCATGAAGTGCCTGTCTTTTATAACTACATGGCCTTGTTATACTTCATATCTTTTTGAGGCAGTGATGGAGTTGGGTGTGTTGGGAAAACGATCTCCCTACAGAATCTAGAGGAAAAAACAAGGAAGAAGAAAGACAAACACACACACAGAAAATCGGAGATTTACGTAGTTCGACAAGTTGCCTACGTTCACAGTCGCATTAGGATTCTTATTCTTATCTTCGTCGAAGATACTTGTTACAGAAAATTGCTCCTTTTATATAGAAGAGGTCTAGAGCCTAGTGTTCAGCATAATCGGACTCCACATACCCAACAGCGTGGTCATGCTTAGTGTGTTTCCCATGCCAATCGACTTTTAAGCATAACAATATCTCATGAACACACTTTGTATTTCTGGTCATTCTCATGTTCCAAGGAGCTTTGATATTCAAAGGTGGAATGATGTCTGAGCCAAAATAGTGGCTGGGTTACAACTTACAAGTTTTGCTTAAATAACTGTAAATATTGTATGTTCAGCGCCTCAAGGTTAGAAGTGGGAATTGTAATTTCTGCATTTTTTTTCAACTGAATCGAGTTTGCCTGGATCGAAAAGCTGATAGACCTGGAAATTCTGTTAAGAAAGATGTACAAAGTGCATTTAGCAAGTTGCTGAGTTATAGTGGTATATATTGCTGAAAAATACTTGTGGTTTGTACTGGATTATTGCTTATAAATGGTTTAGCTTGCACTTGAAGGTTTGCCATAAAATTGTTCTAACATTGAATTTAGGTGCTACCTTTTAACATCGTATACTGGTTTCCTATCTTGATCTTTTTTAGTATTTGCTAGGTGTTTACCGGTGCAACCACTTTTCATGGATGTAATACTTGATGGAGTGGCAAGCTGGAGGATTTCGGAGCAGAATTCTATTTTTTCTACATGTACCATTTTCTGTTTCAATCAGCACTAGTATATTGTAGGCCTCAATTTTTTACTCACATCTAAATGGTATATTCTCTTGCTCGGTGTTTGTTTAATTGTCTTCCTTCTGTAGTAGCAGGTAACAAGGTGTTCTGACATAATTACCTGGCTTCAGTGATCGTGTACTGACTAGCTTTTCCTGTTTTTAAGGTAATATCGTCATAGTTGACTAGCATTTTCTCTAGCGCACCTGGTTAATTAATTTTTCTAAAGCAATATACCTTCATGACATGGATGTGTATAATTTTGTCTCCAAACTCTTTGTTTCAATTAAACTTTGCTCCTGGGTTATGAGTTAGTCTGCGTTTTGTACCGTGGCTATGTATAAGCATGTTGCACTATAATCGTTGTGATATTTCAAAAATAGTTTGATTTCTTAAGGGATGGAAACCGCTTGATGTTGATGGCTCGGCGGTTAGTATCTTAGGTCGGTTGGTGGCCATATGTTATTGGTTCAATTCCCATCTGCCCGAGTTGTATCTGCGTGCGGTTGAAGAAACACCACTAGGGGTGGGGTGAATTTGAGGATTTGCTAAATTAAACCTCTAATAGTTTTTCCTCTAATAGGTATTTTTCTAAGCAACTCTTGTTGCTTAGCTGCTCTCCTTCTTTTTTTCCTTTTCTGATAACATGTTAGGACATATGTGAAAAGGTTGTCAGTGTAACCACGAGAGCAAACAAGAGTGTACACCAGCTCTATGAAAGAGCAAACAGAACAAAGGAAAACGTAAGCCGATATGCAGAGCAGCTAAGCGACAGCTGAACGAAGCAACAACAATCGAAAGAACCAGGAGCAACAAAACCCACACAACAAATAGACGATTGGGAAAAGCGTGGCATCTCTGGGAGAAGATCGAAAAAACGTGTAGGGGCAGCTGCGCTGAGACAAGTACTCTTCGGTTGCTCCATTAGTAATTGCAGGTGGTGCAGAAGCGAGGGGCTGAGAAGTGGGGGCAAGAATCGGCTGTGGGGGATCAGAAAGATCAGGCATGGGCAAGATCTGGGCAGCCATCTCACACGCAATTCTCAGTTTCTTCAGGTTGTTGGAGGAAACGGAGTCATCAGCTGCATTGATATGAGTATTTTCTGTCCCATCAAAGAGAGAAGGATATAGGTTCATCTATCAAAAGCATTAACTGAACAAAAAACACCATTAAAAGCCAATTTATTTCTAAATAACCAGGTATTCCAAATCAGGGATATGTCAATAAAAGATCATGCAATAAGATTTAGACATCGAACAAGGTGTAGTTTATTTGATACATAATTATTACTTCAGTTAGAAGGTTGTGGATTTGAATCTCAATGGATGTGGAACTTGAAAAAAAAGAAAAAGATCCAAGTTAAATTTACTAATAATGATTAATGAGAAGAGTTGATCAATGGTTAAATGGTCATGAATTCTAGATGAAGAAGGCCTAAACATCACTTAGAACAAGACAACTCAAGAACAAGCTCAGAGTGTTGTCAAGTGAGGCACACGAAAGGGAAATAAATTATTTCCAACCCAATTCCTTTTCTCGAGGTTAACTTTGTTCAAAATCTTGTCATGCATAACAACCAAGGAGAAACCTTAAATTTTAAGGGGAATTTCTTTTTCCAAAATGCAAAGGTTGAATTTACAACGAAAACAATCATCGGATGTGAAGTTATAACAACTTTGAGTAGTGATAATTTGGTTTGGGTAAAGATCTTAGGCAATCATGTCATTATCAATGCTAATGTGAATAGATTGAGTTGACTCTTTGAGCTCAAGGATGACTACAAAAGAGAAGTTCAGGTCAAATCGAAAAAGAAAGTCGAGGTTGTTTAGGCCTCTTGGAATGATTGGAGTCACCAAAATCTTTTTGTTTTTAGTCAATTAGAAAAGATATGGAAAGTGAACTTTGATAGTCTTCCAAGAGTCCCACTTATTCTCCCAGAAAGCGATAATCTATCATTACCAATGGAGGAGCAATAAGCATTGAAAATAAGGCAAATGCGTGTCAGGCTTTGCTAAAAGAGGCAAATGTTATGATTGGTGATATTTAGGAGGCTAGATTGAGATAGGTAGGAGACTAGCTCTAAGGAGGACACACCAATTGCCTTGGAGGCTCTTAAAAAGTTTCCAAAGAAACTTGCGCTTGAAGGCAATAATAAAGTGAGATAGGCTAAGGATGCTTAGCTCGTTTTGTTCTTTATTGTGGCACAGATTTTCCCATTTCATAATATGCTAACCATGTGAGTCTCTTTTACCATCTCTCCATAGGATTTTTTTTTGATGAACTTTATCTTTTTTGCTACATTCCTAGGGAGATGAATAATTGATAAAAGGTAAGTAGATAAAGCAGAGAGGATGACATTAAAAAGTGTAACTAGTCCACCAAGGTAGAGAAAATGGCCTTTCCAAATTCCCAACCTTTGTTCCATCTTGTAGTGATTGGTGTCCAATTCATTGCCTTAGGATTTTTGAAGTGAAGGGGAAAGTCTAAATAGGTGAGAGGTAAAGGTACTAAAGAACACCCAAAAAGAGATAAAAAATGGTTTAGGTTAGAGTGAGAAAATACCTATCTTAGAGATACTTGTGGAAGTTAATCTTGAGGCTAGAGATAGTCTGTATGCAACAAAGGGTGGACATCAGGTTGATAAGGCTAGGAGTTAAAGATTCAAGGAAAGTTACGGTGTCATTTACATATTGAATGTTGAGGACAAAAGTAAGTAGTGAAACAAGAATGCCTTGAAAAAACACATTATCTTGATCGTTGCAAGCATACAGTTAAGGATGTTGGTGATAAGGATAAAGAGCAGAGGCGATAGTGGTTCTTCTTAATGGATGTCATTAGAGATCAAGAAGTAGCCAAACGAAGCACCATTGCAAAGGATGGGAAATTTTACTATAAAGATGCAAAAGTGGATGCAAGTGATCCATTTATCTCTAAAAGCCATACCAGCAAGAGCATCAAGTAAGACGCTCTATCTGATGTTATCAAAGGTTTTTTCAAAATCTAATTTGATAATAAAACCCTAACACTAAGATGAGTGAAGGAAATGCTCGTTTCGTGGGCCACAATGTAACAATCAGATATGTTCTAGTCTTTGATGAACACGCTTTGAGAATCGTTTAAGATAAGATTAAGAGTTGGGAAGAGATGATTAGCCAAGCATTTGGTGATAAACTAGTAAGCTATTCAAAAGGTTGATGCATCTCAGATCTTTGGGTGAGTCTATAACATCCTTTTTAAGAATAAACACTGTAAGTGGCTTATTAATGGACTCAACGTTGTCTAGGTTGTTAATGTTGAAAATCATCAAATATTTTGAAATGATCCTCATAGATGACTGGCCAAATTTAGTAATTTACCCCATCATCACATCACTCCATAAAGGCAATGAGATACAAGAAGAAATTTGAGACCCCTCCTCGATATAGGACTCATCTCAAGATAAGGCATATCTTGGAAAAAAAGAGTCCTAGAATCATGATGTAAAATGATCTAAAAGCATTAAAAGAATGAAGACATCTTCAAAGAACATCCTTGAAATGTGATGTTGCAATCCAATTGACCATGCACACTCCACCATGGAGCTCTAATTTTTGGAATGGCTCAACTCAAGATTAAGGTGCACACTTGCAATCTCTACCTTCATCTAGTTAAGATCACTTATAGGATTGGGGATAACTTCAATGTACTGACCTTCCACATCTATATCTTCCGTTGTAGTAACTCACATATTATCACCTATAACACCATCCATACTAATCTTGATGTTGTTAGACTCTGGTTTCACACACTATAATAATAGTGTTGGACTAAATTATGTCAACTTATGTTAGTTGTTAGGTTTATCGTTCCCTCTTTTCTTGTTTTTCTAATTAGTTTATTTGTTCTCTAAGTTTCTCATGCCTATCTAAGATGCATTGGATCTCTCATTAATATTACATTTTTGGATTCATATACTCTTGGATTTTTACTATTTATATTTATATTTATATTCCTTATTAGTTTCTCCATTTGCATTTATATCGTTATAGGTAATTGGTTGTGAATTGCATCCAACTAACTCCTTTATGTTGATTCTCACATCATCTCATATGAAATGATGGAAATAACATTCCATTATATAACTAATTCTTTACACATATACATATAGAAAGTAAAAAAATTACAGTTGTATCCCCTAATTTTGTATCTACATGTGTACCTTTTATTAGTTTCTCTTTCTGGATGTTAGCAAAGCACGCAAGATCCAAGATTTCTAAGGATAAGAGAGCTTTCTTCTCCCTCTCCTCCTTCGTGGAGGAAGAGGAGGATCAATCCTAAATCTTTCTATAATATGACTAGTGTTTCCTAATTCTCTATAATGTTTTCGATGTTGTCATAATGATTTTCCAATATAAACGGTTTTTGACATTACTACCAACCTTGGAGTGGTGAATAGTACTTTTTGATGAGTAGTGTTTCCAACAATAAATGATCTTTCTAGTCTTTTGAACCATGAATAGTGTTTTCTGCACTATGAATAGTGGTTTCTGCACTATGAACAGTGAAATTTGGTTGTGAACATGTTTTTCCTAATGATGATAGCGATTCTTGTCTCATCAGGAACATTGTTTGTAGTCAATGGATGTATACTCGATGTCTTCTACAACTTAATTTGTTTGACTATTTGTCTTCCTAAGTTATTATGGCTTATGCTACTTCAATTATTATTATTTATACTATTTCTACTACAATAATTTTTACTACCTACCCTGCAAAACTAGAGAGTGTGGTGCTTTTGCCTCCTCTACTACTGTAAAAATAACCGAGGATGAGACCATAATGGCCATAAGTAAGTCCATATTGAGCTTATCATGAGAGCAAAATCTTACGATGGGCCCACTACAAAGTCCACTGATTTGTAGGCAAGAAGCTAGAAAATTCGAATAAGAATCTTTTATTGTAAATCTAAAATTTTCTCAAATGGACTTCCTATGGAAGCCACCAAAGAATCCAGAATTTTCCACTAACTTTGGTGGTTTGGAAATGCAACAAATGCACCCTATAAATGGGACTAGTGGCTATAAAGCATCAAAGCAATTGTGTAGGCCTTGCAGGGAGTTGTACGGTGAAAGCGAGCGAGTAGTGCTATGAGCTGGAAATAAGTGATATTGTTAGTAGTATAATAGTGGTGAGTTGTACAACTTACATTTTTTTAATATAGTGTGTATAGATTATTAGTATATTATAATATATTATTTTATCAATAGTATTACATTTTTATACATTTATAATCTTCATAATCAACATCAGGTGAATATGGTAGTTAAAGTCATGAAAAGATAATCTCATAAGTGTTAAGAGAAGTGACACTGTGTATGACCGACATGAGCATGAGTCAAACCAAATATAAAACAAGACCAAAATGAAGATGTATAATTCCGAAGTGAATGTAAAAAAAAATGATACAAAAACTACATCATCTCAACATAAAGAAATCACTGTTCTAAAAATTACGTACTTCTGAAAAATTGATAGTGTCTGGTAAAGTTGTTGGACCATTGTAACTTTTAAGAAGAAACTATATACTCAAAAACTGTCCAAAAACTCTACTAAACGAATTCTAAGTCTATAACAAATAAGAATGACAAGATGAGACACAAACAAAACCATCTAGATGAGAATCGATGCATACGATTTAGATCTAAATGAAAATGAAAATAATCAAAGTCACGATGGACCAGACATAAACTACGTTACTAAACATTATTATTGTTGTGACTAAAAGGTCGGACATTTTATGTACTTATTAGACAACTTTTAAATTTACATGTACCATGAAGGCCTCCAGTGAGAAAATGAGACATAAACAAAATCATCTAGATGAAAATCGATGCATACGATTTAGATCTAAATGAAAATGAAAATAATCAAAAGTGGACCAGACATAAGCTACGTTACTAAACATTATCATTGTTGTTACTAAGAGGCCGAACATTTTATATACTTATTAGAAAACTTTTACATTTACATGTACTGCGAAGGCTTCCAATGAAAAAAAAAAAAATGAAAAATGAATGCAAAAGATTAAGAAAGTATAATTTATATTTATCTATTATACTAAGAGAACTGAAATCAAACAAAATATTCATGAACAAGAAATTTTTTTTTTTTTATAAACTACACAAATTGTCCTTATTTAATTACATCGACCATCATCATCATTATTTTTAAATTTTAAAATCGATCGTAATAATATTTTACCAATTTATACTCCTAATTTTTTTTATCTCTCTATTTGTATAACATGGAAAAGATTTTCCAAAAAGAATAATAGAAAGAGGCTCTTGATTGACTTTTCAATCACAAATTGTACCATCAACATTAAATGATATTACACTTGAAGAGTTGTCTAGAATGGACCGTATTCCGACGATATGACCAGACTTCGGATTCCACGGACGAAAGGCAGCGAAGTGTCGAGCTCCCTTTGGACTTTTCAGGATCATCAACAAGATAAAAGGAAATGCGTAGGTTTAATTATCAATATGCGTATACAAATGCAACCAAAAATAGAGAATTGGATATAATAAATTGGACGATCCCATCGCCAGTTCGACTCCCCGAATCTTTTCTCTCCCCTCCACTTCTCCTTTTCGTTCTCAGATTGATCGATAATTCAGAGCCCTTGAATCCCCAACAATCCTCCGCCCTCCCACCTCTCCACCACCAGCAAACCCTAAATCCAGGCGGGTGTGCTGTTTCTCTCTTCTTACCCGCGAACAATGTCCAGTGGAGATGTCAGGAAGGTATCGCGCCAAGACATACAGCTCGTGAGCACAACGCCTCTTTTCTCGATGTCATGTTTTTTTTTTGTTTTTGCCGTGTCGATCTCTTCAATTGCTTGGACATCAATTGATCAGTAGTTGCTTTATGTTCAGTTCGATTCTAGCTTTTTCGTAAAGTCGTGACTGTTTGCCCTGCTGCCATCGTTGGAAACCAAGTAGAACAGCCAGGGGAGAACGAAACGAAACAAAACATTTTTGCTGACGGGTTTTGGGTATATGATTATAGGCATTGAGTAGTTGATCTCGTAAATGGTGGAACCACTTCCTTCTCTGACCAAACCGGTGCTGGTTTCTACAACTCTGGTCTTGGCCAATTCCCTAGTTGATAATTGGACCGGTCTTAGTTTTTTCTCTCTTCCAAATTCCAAGTTCCAACGTCGCGCAAAAGCTTTCTCTATGATGTGAAGTACATAAGGAGCAACTAGAGTGATAGAAACCTGAAATAGTGCCTCTAGTGATTAATTGATATATAGCTCTCAACTTTGCAATTTTGTTGAGTCATTTCAGAATTCAAATGTTGTGCAAATTCTCAGTTGCTTCTGCCTTATTTTTCTTTTCATTTTTGGGTGTAAAGAAGTGGAATTGATCCCAATCTATTAATGAATAAGGACTAAAGCACAGACACTAGAACTCTGTGAGCAGTAATGTCTAATAGATACTGTGGACTGCCCAATGTGCATTCTTCATGTAAGTTACAATAATCCTCGACAGCTTCATATTGCCAATTCTTGTCTTTAATTTTCAGCCAAATCTCTACAAAAGCTTAAAAAAGGGTGTCGTATAGATTATAATCTCCTCCTCTTCCACAAAGAAAACTCAAACCACATACACAAGTTTAGTCTTGACGCATGCTATTATTGGCAAGCAAATGGTTATTGAAGAAATTTAGCATCCACTTAGGTTCTATTTGGCTTGCTTGAGTTTTATTTCTAATGGAAGTTGGAAATCTTGGGTTGAAATTCCAAGTTTTTATGTTCTTCAAAAACCTAGGTAGCTTGGACACAGACACAGGACATGGTGAGAATAATACTAACATTTTGTGAAAAAAGCCAGGACACGAGTCGCTTGTGAACACAGACACGGCAAAGACATCATGGCAATTTGAACATGTACGCATGTATGGTAACAGTATTAGATAATTAGTAGTTGGAGAAAGTGCACAATAACGAAGAGTCATCAAGAACAAGGAATGTTGCAAGACCTGTCGAACGTGTTGGTCAATCATTTCTCCATCGATTTGAAAACAAATTGTATGAGGTGTTCGAAATGTGTCCTCAAGGTGTCCAAGAAATGTAGGACAAGTGCACAGCAACTACATAGAAGTGCCAATGCTTCCTTGTCAAAAACTGATTATTACAACCATTTTTGGTTTTTATGGCATCTGAAATCTCTAACCACAGTTTTTTGTGCTTTTGGATTATATCGTGGTGCATTATTATGTTAACAATTTATGCAGAAAAGTACACTACCTACGTTCTGTGGTTCAGTTGCTTTAATGCTTAACGGCACAATTACTGGCCTTTTTTTTCTAAAAGATTCGTGTTTCATGCAATAATCTATCCTCCAGCAATGCTGTAAACTTCTTGTCCTTGTTTTGCAGGTTCAAAATCTTATAGAGCGTTGCCTCCAGTTATATATGAACCAGAAAGAAGTTGTGAATACCCTTCTTATGCAAGCCAAAATCGAACCCAGTTTCACTGAACTTGGTACAGTTTTCTTTTTATTCCTAGACTTTGCATGTCTCAGTAGACAAATATAAAACATTGTAACTGAACTTAAGGATTTTGAGTACCTGGCATCCTCACATCAATAACTGAACGTGCTTAATTTATTATTTGATGGTTTTATACTGGAACCTGCATCTTTGTATTTACTCGAAGTGTTGGTGTTTACATGACTGCACTGCTAAAGTAAATGACCTTACATAGTTACATGTCTACTAAATAAGACTTAGCTAGTATGCAATGGTAAGTTACTATTTATAGTGATTAATTAATATGATTATACAATTATATTTTATGGTCTTTTAAACAAGAAATAATTGGTTGGTTCATGTATGACCTTAGTCGCCTGAGCACTATTGTTCTGGTCTGATTTTCAGTTTGGCAGAAGCTTGAGGAAGAGAATCGGGAATTTTTCAAGGCATATCATGTTAGACTGATAGTGAAGAACCAGATCATGATGTTTAATCGGCTGCTTGAGAAACAGGCTCAGCTCATGCGTGAAATACAACCATCTGGAGTTGCACCCATATCACTTTCTAATGGTTCGAGTGCATCATCATGTATGTCTTGTTTCTGGGTTTCTATAGCTTGCTTTTGTTGCCATTCTCATTTTCCTTAAATTTGGTTTATATTTTTCTCTTTATATTCCTTTGATATATGATGATGCTTATTATGTGCTGTCCCATCATAGGATTTTCTAAATATTTGTTAATGATCTTGAGGAAAATCCTAGTAATAATGGGATGTCTCCCGATATTGATGTAAGACAGGAGTCCATGTAGGCAAGTATATATTAGAGGTACTGCTTATCCAGATCATATTGTCATTCAGATGATCGATCTGATTTCTGACTAGACAACATATTTGTGTGGACTTGGTGTGGGAATCACCTATAAACTAGCTTTTAAGGTGTTATCCAGAAGCCAGGTTCTGCCATCTGATCTTTGAATCCTGCTTGGCAAACTTAAGAACCACCCTGGATTCTTCAGCAATGGCTAGGTAAAAAGACCGTAATAGCCCTGATGGTATTGACCTCTGGAACCCTAAAAACCAACTGCTGTTTACAGCTTTCCCTTGATAAAAGCATACAGTTGGCAGAGTAAAAAACTTTGGAGGATTTTTGTTTATTCAAATTGTCCTCAATGAGGTAATTCCCTCATCTATTTCAATTTAAACACTCCCAATTCTTGATTTCCACTGTTTCTATGAAATATTCCTTTGCATTGGGCAGAAAAGAAAAACCCCAAATCAGCACCAAACATGGAGAAGAAAGGAAGAAAACAAACAGTGAGGAATTGGGATTTTGATTATAATGCGGGTGGGAAAATGTAGATAGCAATGGCAGAAAACTTGTAATAAAGATGAAGTTTGAGGGAGAAGATTGGGAACGAATATTGTCATTTACCTCTTCCCACAGAAGCACGGTATCTCCAGCTTGGACACACTGACATGCCTTGGACATGCCTAGGACACATTTTGATTTGTAAACATCTCATGCAATGTGTCTTCAAGTTAATGCAAAACAGATCCCATTGGATTTTATTATTATTATTATTTGTAAACAGTAATTGAATTAATATAAAACCTGAACGATGGAACCACCGTTAGGCCAAAAATAGATATAATGTATCTTACCCAAAAGGTATTAGAATATTACAGCAAATTCAAATACGAAGTTTGTCCCAAAAACAATAGAAAGTATTATGTTAACAAAATACAGTAAAATAAAGGTTTTCTGAGAAATCAAGCCTTTCAACACAGATAGCACTAGATTGCATTATTCTCCCATCTACTCCATTTGACATTAGGATCAACATGTAAGCCTTGATCTATGATGGGAGCCGAAGCAGAGTCAACCATGGCTTGACCCAATGAGCTGCTGTGCATATCCCAGTTTACTTGCAAAGTCCTGAGAGCTGAGGAGGTGGTCAAGTCAACTGCCTCCTGTCCAAGTGTACCATGATCTAACCAAAAGGTAATTAGTGCCATAATATGCAAAAAAACTGAATTAATATCTAGATTACTACTTCAAAAAACAATTTCCTTGCGATTTAATCAAAAATACCAAAAAATCCCTAGAAACAAGGTATTCTAGCCCAAGTTTTGAACTTGAACCACAAGGTATCTTTTTAATGAAAATACCTGATTAAGAGTGATACTGGATATCAAAGAGTTAGCATTTCTCAAGAGAAAGTTCCAAATTGATCTAGAGATAGAGTAGTGAAGAATATATGTAATATAGTTTCCTCATTATAGCCACAAATGCAGTAATTAGATGGCCCTTGCCAGTCCCTTTTAATTAGGTTTGCTTTGGATAAGATCTTGTCCTTAAGTGTCAACCAAGAAAAAACTTATAGTATTAGACTTATACACATTTTGATTGTGTTATACACATTGAAATTTGTTATACACATTTTAATGGCAGAAGAGAGAAAACATTTTTTAATACCTTGTTGTTGATGAATCTTGATTGTGTACTATTATAGACTTATAGTATTATTCATTATCATCTCCTACAAGTGGTCACCCTTCAATATCTTTTCCTTCTATTTTACTTTTATATGTTCATTTTAGGGTCTTGCTTTCTCTTTTATTGCTCATTACTATTACAAGAACATATATGTTCAACTTTTCTGTGGCGTCCTTTCTGTTCAAATTGCCTTGTCAACATGTCCACGTTGTTCTGTGTCCATGTCCATGTTACCTTGGTTAGAGGGCCTTGCATTTTCCTGTGATGTAGCGTGCCTTCTATTTTACTTTTATGTGTTCATTTTAGAGTCTTGCTTTCTCTTTTATTGCTGTTTTTCTTGAAAAAGCCTAATCCTAGTCACAAAGTTTAGTGATCATTAGTCAAAAGCTGAATTTTGTCATATATTAAGGTCGAAAATAACATTAGTTGTTGGGAACAATTCCATATTGATTTCTTCATAGTGTTTTTTAGTACAGATTTCCAAGCTACTAACATTATTTTTATTCTGCAATACTTTTTATTGATTCTTTTGGACATGAGTTCCCTAGTTAAAAATTATTTACCGACTGGAGATCTTGGTAGGCAATTTTTTGTTATTCTCCTAAGCTTATGTGAATAGATACATTGTTGTTGCTGTGGAGAAAGCTTCTTTATATTTGTAGCACTGAAAACATAATGCAAATGGTTCCTGAATTTTTAATTTGTGCATTGTTCTACTTGCATCTTTATGCACCATAGTCCACTATCTGACTGTCTGCTATATGTATTCCAGTGCAGCAAATGCATCTGCAATATGCATCAGCCCCTAGACCAGGTCGTGCACACTGTCCTGTTCTTCCGTCCACTGTGATCAATGGTGGGCATTCTTCACATCAGGGTATCCAGGGTGCAAATGGTTCCTCCCTTGGTCCTGGGAGGATTGATATGTCAACAGGCATGCTCCCAGTCCACAATCAGAACATGCATATTGGAGTGCTACAGGGAATGAATGGAACTGCTATGAAATTGGAACCTGGTTTCTCAAACAATGCTGAGTTTCCATTCTGTGGTGAGGGTAGTTTCTTGGAAGAGCGTCCAGCCTTGGGAGATGCACCTGGTTCATCCTTTGGATGCTCAGAATTGAACGGGCCACCAATAAATGAGCCTCTTCTTGATACAGATGCGTCTTCATTTGGATTTCTAAGTCAGATTCCTCGAAATTTTAGTTTCTCAGACTTGACAGATCATGGTATGAATTTTTAACTCACAATGCTCTACCTGCCGGTTTATATATAACATCTATGACAAAATATATCCTCTGTTTTTCTACTTGAAGATATACTGGAGTCCTATGGTAAGTCACCTTTCCTTGATCCCAACTCAAATGACTTCTCTGGTTCTCCTGGAAGGGATTGTGAAGGCAAGTGTTCTCTGATTACCACCCTTACTGTAACCGAGTGTTATTGCTAATCTACTAATTCTGAAAAGCAGGTGAAAATAGAAGGCTTGATACTATATCTGAAGGATACGATGGATTTGGCAGTGATTAACTGTGACTTGATGAACTACAATATTGTATAATAGCAATTCGGAGGTTCGTATTACCACTGGTTACTAGTATTTTCAGTGATATGACCATATGTCGCCGGATACCCTTATGTGTTCTATCTTTAACACGTACATTTGCCATGCTGCAGGATCACTGATAAGTAATATAAGTCTGTACAGAACATTGGAAATAGGGGGGCCCCTTTGGAATTAATGTATGCTGTGTTTATATGGTGGTGACAGACAGAATGTGGTTGATGACTTATGAGCATCACTGATGCACAAAACAAGACACTTTAACACTATTAGGAGCCACCGGAAGCAACCTTCAAATGACCAATTGTCTTATTTGGTTGTTTTTTGTGGAAATAAATATTTCTTTCAAAAGCAGTTTTGACAGTCATGTTGTGAATTGTTTTGTAGAACAATAATTCTGTGAATAGTTATTATTTATAAATGTCGGTGCCTTTGATGTCATGTGTCGTTGACATTCAAGCGTTGGTGTCATTGTTTGGATATTTACATAAAATTTTGTGTTGTTAACAGTAGCTACAAGTAGTTTGATCGTATGGGGGGAAAGAGTGAATCTAATGTGGCGTAGTTTTCTTCTTCGTTCGATATTTTGCGTGAATTCTCTCCGTGGAACAATAAAATAGTTTGTTTAAGTACCAGCTTTACTTGTGTTGTTGAACATGATGGGAAGTATACTTCATCCGTTTGCATAATTTCTTGGCTCAAGAGAGTACGTGAGTTACTCTTGTTTGGAGGTTGTAAGTTCGAATTCGAATAAGTGTAGTATTTTTAAATTAAAAAAGAAAACTTAATACTTCGAATATCCTATTCCTACTTTCTTATTAGACCGAGTCATCCAGAACAAAACAAATTTTCTTCCCTTAATGCAATGGCACTCTTTATGATACGTAAACCAATTTAAGTAGTTAAGGATATCGTGGCTTCCATTTTTATTTTTTTAGGTAACGGTTTAGATTTTATAATCAATTCTTGACTATGAAACTATCATCAACAAATCAAAAATTGTCTAAAATAGTACATAAATCAAAAGATAGAAAGATCTCTCAAACCAAAACAAAACAACTTCTAGAAATTAGAGTCAGAAATCATCTAAAATACTAACAAGAGATACAGTTCAAATGAAATGAACATATTATGATTAACTAGAGTTTAATTAGCCAATAGTGTCATCCTTGGAGTTATAAGTTGAAGAGGACAACTCAACTGCACTAGGAGGAGGAGGAGGCACCGAGTTGTTAAAAGAAATAGCTGCAATTTGTGTCTGATCATTATTCCATGAAATTTACATATTTGAAACCGATTGAAGCAACATCTCTCTTTCAAAACGTAAATCTAAATTTTCTATCTAAGAATATATAAGGGAAATAATGTCAAATGTAATAAACTTACAAGATGTAGTCTTATTTCGAAAAATTCTATTATTTCTTTCTTTATAAATACTCCAAACCATAATTGAAATTAAAATACTCCAATCAATCTCAAATAAGTGAAAGGAACTTGCAAAGGGTACATATCTGTACTTTGTTATCAATGAACCTAAAGAGTACTTCACCTTTGTCATTTGACATGTCCACAAAACTACCGATTTCAAAACTATCTTTTTCTTAAAGATAGTTAAATAAGTCTTCAATACGAAAAAAAAAAAAACAAGATACAAAGAAGAGTTAGTAAAAAATTTCAAATTGATGTCGTAAAAAAACAATGAATAAAAAAATGAGAAGCAGTTTCACCTAATACACAAATCCGAACCATTCCAATCTTTTTTCTGCAAATTTTCTTTAGTAAACAAATATAGAATTAGTGGTTTCGATATTTTCCTGAAAAAAACATATCATTTGAAAGATAATTTTGTATGATATACAAAAACATTCAAATGTATATATGCCATGTGCTCGAGTTCTGAGCCATGCCTGGGATCCAATAAAAGTATTCTCTTGTTCTGCCACCATTTTCTTGTAGATCGTGAGAAAAACGTATCATAAGGTGGTGACCCAAATGCATCCCAGCGTGCAAGAAAATTCAATATCAAAATACATATTGTTTTCAGAATTATAAATTACCTGTCATTAATAGACATTAACAAAAAAATTCTATATCAGTCAAATTATTTTAATTCAATTAACAAACATTAATCAAAGTAGAAGTTGTCATCAACAGAAAACAGAGAGAGTGGTTGAAATCCCTCAAAGTTGCAACTGTTACTTCTTCAAAAACAAATGAACCATTTGTAGCTGGTGGTAAAACCAGCAGCAATAATGTCGTCGTCTATGACTTTATTATTAAGCAATGGCAGCAAAAAATAGGTTGACACACACATGTGGCCCGGCCCTACTTGTTTGGGGAATCTTTCTTTCTTGTTACATGTAAAACATCCCCAATGCGGAAAAAGATCAGTAAGAAAAAAGGACCAAAAAAAAAAAAAAAACAATGTTCACTCTCGGTTCTTACCATTCTCACCAACCTTTCCTGTTGCAAGAAGAAATTGCAAACGGGGCAGGAGGCATGGCAGGATCGGAGAACACATATAATATCTGCAACTGACTTGACTCTCTCCCATCTTTCTATTAAAGAAAACAATCCCTTGATTTCAAGTTAATTGCAATCTCGTCCGTTGATTCCACCACCTCCGGACCATCGCCAAGAAGATCTCATTCCAAGTATCAATTGGGCCCGGCAGGCACCAGTGGACGCAGTCATTCTGGAGCCGGTCCGACACCCCCTTGGCAAACGGGAACGGGTGCATGTACGGTCCCGGGTGCCCGTCCGGCCTCAGTATCGCCAACCTCGTCACGTCCAGCGCTTCGATCGCCGGGGACGCAGTGGACGCCTTCCTCCTTGCGGCCTTGACGGCCTCGACCTGCCTAGTCCTCATCTCCGCGTCCATTCCTTCCACCAGCTTCTCCCCCTCCTCGTAGGGCTCCTTCTGGGGACACGCGCCTGCCTTGTCCCAGTCTCCTACGAAATGCGACGGCGAGAATGTCGTCACCACGACGTACTGCTCTTTACCTTTAAAACAAAACAAAACAAAACACCGATCAGACACATAATCCCTCCGCATTCACATGGAAGTTCACCGGGATCGAACTCTAAACCTTTCCGATTGTTAATGACTTCATCTAGGGCCGTATCGAATGCCATCCGGAAGACTTCGTAGAATCCGACCTCCGTGTGGTTCATGGTAGGACAATAATGGCACCTTCCCAAGGAAAGAAGACGTAGTTAGATCTAGATCTAAAGCATACCAGATCGAATCTGAAAACAAATCTAGAGGAAGTAAAGGCGATTGTTGTTGGTATTGACAAACTAACCAGCAAAGTTAGTTAATTGTCAACAACAAACATGAAGCCATCCCTTACCCAATGACTGACGTTCCATTGTTGTCCAAGTAGACGGCCGGATGTAGAAACCAGTGTCCGATCGACAACACAATCACATCCATCCCGTCCATCTCCGCCGCCCACCTCTCGTCGACGGCGTCGAGGTAGAGGGTGTTGTGCTTCAACCCATTCGGTTCATCCTTCTCCACCCCTCTCACCAGGAACGGCGACCAGTACACCGATACCGTGGCGTTGTAGGGCGGAGGGAAGCGCCACCTCCGGAACTTGTTGTCTTCACCGTTCCGGTACACGAGCTCCGGCGTCGACACGGAGGAGAGTAGGCACAGGAGGGACTCCAGCTGGTTCCTTGCCAGCGAGTCCCCGACGAAAGCGAGGTGCTTGTTCTCAAGCATGCGGAGGAACGCCACGGCGTCGAAGGACGGCAGGTCGCAGCCGCTCGGCCGCCACCGCCACCGGAGGTAGCCCAGGTCGGGGCGGCCGTGGGCCATGCAGTTCTGGCCCTCCTTGATGGTGGAGCAAGTGGTGTCGTTGTAGACGTAGCCGGCGGTGTCGTCCCGCACCCACCGGCCAGCGAAGTAGTCGCATTCTTCTGCAAAAACATCAGATCATGATCCAATGAATTCTGGTTCAAAACAATGTTGGGTAATGGTGAGGGAAGGATAAAACAAACATGGTAGCTTTCGCTTCTGCACTAGATTTACCACCTTGAATGGGTGGAGGAATGGTGGTAGTTGGAGGAGACTTGTACTGTTGTTGTTGTTGTTGTGGTGGTGGTGGTTGGATTTGGATTTCCTGAGAAATGAGATTTTGGGGTGTTGGAATGGGGCGAGAGAACAAGTAGAGGTGGAGGAAGAGAAGGGGGAGGAGGATGTAGATGGTCCTGGCGACGAGGCTTCTGGTGACCCAACTGGGTTGTGATTGTGATTGGTGGTGGTGGTTGTGGTTGTATTCCTTGGACGGAATTCCCATTTTTCTTCTCTCTCTTCCTTCCGTTGGAGGAGGAGAGATGGAGAATCCGAGAGAGGAGAGGTGGATGGACCGGAGATGGAGGTGGAGGTGGATTAATTTAGTCAATTGTTTTTTGTAAACGGTTGATATATTAATTTAGTCAAAAGTTAGGAGCCACGATTTTGGTGTTCTTGGTTGGTGGTTTCTTCTCCCACGTTTCCACGACTATTTTTATTTATGTTTGGGTCCTTTCCCATTTGCCTTGGGTGATCAGCAATTGACAAATAATCTGTTTCTTTTTTTATATGGTATTGAAGTTATTATTTTATAGTAAATAATAATATTATATGTGTATCTTCTTCTCTCTTTTTTTAAATTTCTCTCTCTTCTGCAACCTCTGGTGAGAAGTTGCAAATTCTCTCTATTTTTCAAAATACAAAATTACTTCATACGTAGCTTCCCACAAAAACTGCAATGCAGTGGTTGTTGAAACTTTCCATCCAACAGTAGTCATATGTACGATTGACAGAATGAGTTCTTTTCGGTGATAAAATAAGTTTACGAGGATTTTGGATTTGGGTGTTCCATATGGTGCTTATATGGAGTAATGATTGTGTCATTAAAAATAACATGCTTGATTGAGAACTGCATTTAGGAGGGATTTGCAGGGTACACATCTTGTAGTGTTCTCCCAGAAAATCTCACAAATCTTGTTTAGAAGAGCCGCGCAAAATCCGAAAGTAAAAGCACAGAAGGCTTAGACATTACGATGACACTATTAATATTAGATTTCTTACTAAAAGTAGAAGTAACTTAGAAAAAAAACACAAATACACAATGCAATCATTATATAAGATTTATTGTAGCAGTTCTCTTAGGCATACGCTACACAAGTGCAGCTTAGGATGCAAATTCAATATCAGACAATATTTCTTTCAAAGCAGGAGGTAAATGGGTTATAGAAGCAAATAGCTACAGACATAAGTTTATTGATGCTTAGAAAGGAGTAGTTTCATGAATCTTCTTTTGCCGATTATTTTGATTTCAAATGTGCTAGAATGATGCAAAGAAGCAAGAAAAATCCACCCCATGATCTAGGAATATTGATGGAGTGGATCATGGGGTGGATTTGCTCTACATGTATATGAACTTTTATGTATATACCGGTCACTCATTTGGGAGAGTTTTTTTATTTCGAGTTTTTAAATTTTATGTGTTTTTTTATGCTAAAATTTGTAGCTTCAACATGATGTACGTTTAAGAGAGTTTTTTTTTTTTTTAAGAAGTTGATGATTATCTATTTTATGTGAGAACTAAGGATGTAAATGGAACAAATATAAAGCAAATCTACCAATGTCTGCATTTATATTTGAAAATTTTCATCTATATTTGAATTCATATCTGTATTCAAAATATTCAAGATAATAACCTTGTAAGATAATAATTCAACAAATATATAACCTATTTTTTTATAAGAAGTGGATGTAAACAACATATAATCAATTATTAACATTAATAATTCAACAAATAATAACCGTAACCATAAGGTTTCTTCAAACGAGAATTAATCATAATCTCAAATCTTCGCCAACAAAAATGAACTATAAAGGTATCCGTAAATACAACAAATGTTTAAGTTGTATTTAAACATAAATTAACAACAAAAACTCAAACACAAGTAAACAACAAAACATTCTTAATTGTGCTAAAAAAACACAATAGCAGAAAGATAAAGTTCTTGCAAATCATATTGTCAAATCCCTTAGTTTGTCTCATTCTCATTAATCACACCTGTAACCATGCCAGCAACAACCTCGAGCGCGGTGCGAAAGGCCAAATGCGCGAAGGTCGGCAAAGTCACGGCAAAACAATAAAAAACAAATGATAAAAATACAAGAGTCGTCACCTAGTCTACTTGAAAACGGGAGACGAGGAAAACCGTTTTAAAACATTTAAAACCATGTCATAAAAACCAATGGAAAAGGTCAACATGAACCAGAAAATGGGCAAGGATCTTTGTTACGCACGAGGAAGGTATTAGTAGACATGGAAAACGGGCTGGGCCGGTCCAGGCCCGCCCTGCCCGGCCCGGGCCTGGCCAAGCCCAGGCCCGCCAAAACAGGCCGCAGGCTTGACCGGGCCCGGCC